>JAEIIJ010004369.1:0-33845 GCA_018904815.1 Drosophila ogumai
CACTTAAAAATAGAATCTAATGCATTCCAAGGAGAAAAAACGACGTATTCGAATCATCCTGAGCGTTGTGACCGCAGTCATTGCCTTGGCTCTGCTGGCCACTGCCTTGGTGTTCATCCTCCGGACAGATGAAAAGGATAATTCCGGGGATTCGGATAATAATAATAATAATGCCATCGATCTAGAGGATGTGCTGAACGGTCAACTATATGCCAAGCGCTTCAACGGCAGCTGGAGCAATGGGGACAGTCTGATATACAAGCAGAATGCGGTAAGAGATAAAATTTAATTATTAAAAAAAAAAAAGTTATAAAATTATTAAAAATAAACACAAATAAAAGGAAAACATATACAATTTAGCGAGCTAGGTTATACAAAAAAAAAGAAAATATAATAGAGAGAAATAAAGAGACGCAACCCTAAAATTTTTTGACCAGTCTTGATTTTAAATTTTAATTTAAAAATATATTTCCCTTTCACAAGTTTGGATTAAAAAAATATACGAAAACACCTTATCTTAATCTAATTCTACCCCTATACAGTCCATCATGGAGTTCGATGCCAGGACAGGAGCTCGTAGCACCCTCCTCGATGGTGCCTCCCACTATGTTCTGTATGAAAAGTCCGCCGATGGCCAGTTTCTGCTGCTGGCGAAGAACTACAAGAAGAACTTCCGGTACAGCTTTCTGGCGGAGTATGACCTGTACAATCTGAACACCAAGGTATTCACACCACTGACCATCGAGGGCCAACAGCTCTACCTGAGCATGGTGCAGTGGGCGCCCGTGGGCAACGCTCTGGTGATCAACTTCAATCGCAATCTGTACTACAAGGAGAGTGCCACTGCTACGGAGATTGCCATCACCAGCGATCCGGAACAGTCGGGCGTACTCAATGGCATTCCCGACTGGGTGTACGAGGAGGAGGTCTTCAGTTCCAATGTGGCCACGTGGTTCAATCCGTCGGGCACCCAGCTGGCCTTCATTAAGTTCGACGACTCGACCACGCATCAGATTAACTTCCCCTACTACGGCGATGCCGGCGATTTGCGCTATCAGTATCCACTACACCAGGTGATTGCCTATCCCAAGGCTGGTTCCTCCAATCCTCGCGTGGAACTGGTAATGGTTGACCTGAAGAGAGCCGTCTCTGGTGGAGATTTCATTACTGTGATGCCTGTGCCGCCAGCGTTGAACACGGAGACGGATTACATAGTCACCGTGGTCAGTTGGGTGGACGATGCCAATGTCCTGTCCATTTGGATGAACCGCATTCAGAATGCCGCCCATGTGGTAACCTTTGATGGACTCAACAGGCGGGTGGTAAGTGATTTAACTGAAATATATATGAAGAATTCAGCTGGTTATATCCTTGATTCCTCTGCCAGATCTACAGCACCGAATCAAAGACGGGTTGGGTGGACCTTTATACCGCTCCCTTCCGGAACCGCAATGGCTCCCGTCTGGCCTTCGTCCTGCCGCACAACAACTACAAGCACTTGCAGCTCCTTAGCTCGAGTGTGGCCAGCGCTGAACTGCAGGTATTGGAGCCTCTGACCGAGGGCAAGTATGTGGTGGACAGCATCCTGCACTGGGATGGCGCCACCGATGTCATCTTCTACACGGCCAACACGGAGGATCATCCGGAGCAGCTGCATCTGTATGCGATTCGAGCTCTGACCAAGCAGAGTCCCAAGTGCCTCACTTGCAACCTGATCAAGTCCGGGGATGTGCAGCAGACCTACTTCTCGGCGACATTCAATGACAATAACCACATTGTGATCACCTCCCTGGGACCCGGAATACCCACCACACACATTTACGAGTGGAAATACGAGAATTGTAAGTTTTGAAAGATTTTAAATATATAACTTAAGTTTATATTGTAATCTTATTTTTCAGCCCAAGTTGTCATCTCGAATGTCCTGGATTGGGAGACCAATGAGAGCCTGCGTGGCAAGCTTAAGGGCGTGGCCCTGCCCTCTCACAAGATCCTGACATTCAATATTGATGGTGGCTTCCAGGCCAAGGCTCTGCTACAGCTGCCACCCAATCTGGATACCAGTGGCAATACCAAATATCCCATGCTGGTGGATGTCTATGGCGGACCAGATTCCTATTCCGTAAGCTTAATGATTGAAAAGAATTTTAAATTAATACAAAATTACAAAAAAAATCCTTTTTTTAGGTAACCAACAAATGGATGCTGGACTGGGGCACTTATCTCACCTCAAATCAGTCTGTGATCTATGCCAAGATCGATGGTCGTGGCTCTGGACTACGTGGCGAGAATCTTTTACATGCCATCTACCTGCAGCTGGGTACTGTTGAGATCACAGATCAGATCAAGGTTACGCAGTAAGTATGGTTTTCTTTTAATATATTAACCGGGTTTCCCATTTTGAAAAATATTAATAAATTTTTAATTATTTATTTTTCTATAGAAACATCACTCAAATGTTCAACTACATAGATAAGGATCACGTTGGCATTTGGGGCTGGTCATATGGTGGCTATGCCGCTGCCATGGCTCTGGCCAATGATAACAGCCAGGTATTCAAGTGTGCCGCCTCCATAGCTCCAGTCACAGATTGGGCTTACTATGGTGAGTCTAAACTCTAATCTAGACTTTTTAGCAGAAAATTAATTAAATATTTTCATTCCAGATTCCATTTACACGGAGCGCTACATGGGCTTGCCCAATACAAACGAGGTGGGCTACGCTAACTCCAGACTGAGCACACAGGCACAAAAGCTGAGGGGCAAGAAGTATCTGCTGGTCCATGGCACGCTCGATGACAATGTTCACTATCAGCAGGCCATGATCTTGGCCAAGAATCTGGAGCGACACGATATTCTGTTCAAGCAGATAGTAAGTTCAACTTAAAGCTTCTTATATTAGTAAATTATTATAAACAAAAACTCCCTTGCAGAGCTATGCCGATGAGGACCATGGCCTGTCCAATGTGCGTCCGCATTTGTATCATTCGTTGGACCGCTTCTTTGGCGAATGCTTTGCTAGCAGCCGCCTCATGAAAAGTGCCAAGTAGATTGGGCCAAAAACAATAACAATAATAGCAAGGCAACATTTTACAGCTGCAACTAGTAAAGGGAAAAATTAAATACAACACCAATTGGTACTTAAAAAGTTAATAGATTGCCAAATTAAACGGAAAACTTTAAACAAAACTAAATAATCAGACAATTTAAATTGATATATAAAGTTGAGAACGCTTAAAGAATAAAACTAAATGAGAACTACACATAAATCAACATAAATGCAGGTCCAAAAGTGTTATATAAGATCAACTTGGAACAATAATCTTTTCAATTTGCATTTTAAAACATTTTAAAATTATATAGAAAGCAAAATTAGTTGAGATAGCTGTGCAATTGAGGGGAGGAAAACATTGTCTAGCTAGTGCCTGATTATATAAAGTGTATTGTAGATATATTGCAATTCAATTACAAAGCTACATATTTAATCCACACTTTTTGCAAGCGCTCCTCCAATTTAAGCTTCCTCCCGAACTCCCTATAGGTCCGAAAAATTTAATTTGTAACGAACCTTCCTGTACATTTAATAATAACGAAACGAAAACCTATAGTAGTACGTAATATTTTTTTAGCACTTTAGTTTGCTAAAAAGAAAAACCTGTAAATATGTAACGAAAAACAAAAGATTAGTTGTTAAATGGCTTTTTGTAAATTAGAGAAGACAAACATTGTGTATAGGCAACAGTTAAAAAGGCAAACAAACAATAAATAATTAAATTAAAAAATGTACTCGTTGTTTGGGGGAATTTACAATAAAAACACATTTCACTTGTTCACTTTCAGTACACAAAAACCGGCTCGCTTTTATTGCCTTGGCCCCAAAAATACTGGGTTTACATACTTGACAAATATATGTTTTCCTACAGATAGATATATCCATCCCATTGATAATTCTAAGGGCCCTTCTTCCGCTCTTCAACAGTTTTTTAAACAATCAGAATTGAATACGTTTTATGTGCGAAATTTTCTTTTTGTTTCTATTTTGAAGTCGATATATATTACAATTTATTGTTAGCTTTCTTTTGATCTGCAAACTGACAATAACTAGTGGTTAACTACTGTCAGTGACTAATTATTTAAATATGTGCAGTTATTTTCTCAACTAGAAGTTTTGATATCTGTATATTACGGGTTTAATTGTGTATAGTACAAAAATAATCTTTTTTTAAACACTAATTAATTGAATTCGCCTTTAATATATATATGTAAATATTGTTAGATAATATTTTCAATGGAAAATATGTACTTTATACCGAGAAAACTATGTACAAATTGGTAAGGTCTCAAATACAAATTTGGATTTATGTACAATATTTTTCTGTTTGGTTTTTCCCAAAATGTGTGAGCAGTTTAAAACTAACAAAATGTCAGGTGTACCCCAGAAATCGCTAAACATTTTACAAATATTTTAAACTATTTCAATAATTTTAATTTTAATGTAAAATATTTAAATTAATTTTAATTAAATTTATTTAAGTTAATTTAATTTTTTTAACTTAATTAAATGAATTAATACTTTAATTCAATTTGGCTTCTGATGAATTTTCTTAAAAACTTTTTGACCGCCTTTTAAAATCTTTTATTTTAATTCATATATTTAAATTTAAATTTAATGTAATTAATTTAATTTAATTTTTTTAATCAATTAATTAAATTAATTATTTTAATTTAATTTTTGGCGATTTCTGTGGCAGCCCTGTTTATACGAAATCATTAAAATATTTCTTAAAAATGTTAGGAAAATTAACAATTTAAAGCCAATATTTTCAATAGAATCATCACACACTTTGGGTCTTTCCAAAAACTATGGCTTATTAAATGGCTAAAACTTATCCTGCTAATGCTTAACTTTCGGATCGGATCTGCCTCTCTTACTGGAGATAAACCTCTTGGACAACGTCATGATGCTGCTGCTGCTGGTGCTGCTGTTGCTCCTCCTCCTGCAGCTGCAACTGGTGATGATGTTGCTCCTCGATCGTTCCGCCATCATCGACGTACTCGATCAACTGGTCATCCTCCGTCTGCTGCTGATGATGATCTATGATTATGTGCTCCTGTTCCAGCTGATGGTGTTGGTGGTACTCATGTTGTTGCTGCTGCTGCTGCTGTTGATGATGATGATGTGGGTGATGGGTAAAGACTAAAGGAGGCGGCGATGTTGATGTTGCTATATGCTCATGTATAGCCGCCGTTGTCCCGGTCGAAGTCGATGCTGTGCTGGCTGTCGTCGTGGTCTGGTGATGATACGTGTTGGCTTGTTGCTGTTGGTTCCTTACAATATGACCGGCGGCTGTGACACTGTTCACGCTGGCGCGCTGATTAGTGCGCGTCAAGGTGACGGTCACCTCGGAGCCCAGGCCGGCAAACGAGACAGCTGGCGGGGAGCAAGAGGTCGTGCCTCCTCCCCCACCGGATGATGATGCTGCTGCTGCTGCTGCTGCCGCCGAGGCTCTGGCCTGGAGAATTTTACGGGTGGTGGGCAATTGAGTTGATGTGCTCTGAGTGGCCACGGATGCTACGGATCCGGAAGCTGTGGCTCCCGATCCCGCTCCCGTGCCCGACTGCGGCACATAGTTAATGAGTAGGACACGCTCGCCGCTGGTGGTCTGCGCCGCATGGCCGCGCAGAATGCGACGCTGGAGCGTGGATGTGGCGCCTCCTCCAGTTCCTGGACCAGTTCCAGTCGATGATGTTGATGTGGCTGGCGTGTTGCTCCTACTATTACCGCTGCTGCTGCTGCTTACGGTTGCCGCTGCCGAGGCACCGTTGTTGCTGACACTGCCGCTGCTCGTGTTGCTATGCTGCTGCTGCTGCTGTTGCTGATGCCCGCTCCCGCCTCCTCCTCCTCCTCCAGGGCCGCTGGTCATATCGTTGGCTCATCATTACGTATTATTACCGCCTTTCAAAATGAAAACCTTCTTTACCAAAATGTTCTTATTGTTGCCCTTTAGTTTTGGTTGTTGCAATAATGTTTGAATGGATATTACAATATGGATTGATTGATTGATTGAGATGCATCATGAACACATATATATTATATTTTAAATTTGATTGGTTAAATGGTGATTTTATTATTTAGCGTGGCAGCGAGAAAGAGAGAAGAAGACAAGATAAAACGATTTGTTAATGGTTTTAGTTTTTGTGCCTCACAAAAAATGGTTTCAGGTGTAACAACAATGAGGTGAGACAATGCGTCGTGTGGTTGTGTTATTTTTAAGGTTTTAAATTAATATCTCTCAAGTGCAGCTTAGTCACAAGGTTATGAATCTTTGAGAGTATGGTCCAAAGTCTCTGTTTTAATTGGTCAAATAATGTTAACACAATATATTTTACACCAAATAAAAAAGCAAACATTAAGCACATGCATTTAAATAGTTATAAAACAACGTTATAAGGCCATTACCCACTTTGTTTTATAAAGAACACAAGCAACATAAACCATTATGAATTTTAAAAAATTATAAACGAACGCCTGATTATTAAAAATACTTTTATTAAGTTAAATATTACTACTATTATGTATTAAAATCAAAAATATTGCACATGCATTTAAATATTTTAATTAAAATTTTTTTTTAATAAAAAAAACATACAACCTAAGCCATTATAAATTTTTAAAAATGATAGAAAAATAAATTTGAACCCTGATTATTAGAAATACTTTTATTAATTTAAAAATTACTACCATTATGTATTGAAATCAAAAATAGTGCACATGCATTTAAATATTATTAAAAATATGCCATAAAAGCCTTTCGCACTTTGTTTTATAACTAAAACAAAAACAGCCTAAACCATTATACATTTTTAAAAATAATAGAAAAATAAATATTTCTACTAGTACATACTAAATTGTTAAATAATAAGTCTCCATCACCAAAGCAAGTGTTAAAAATAAAAAGAAAATACTTTTGTGAAAAGTTTTTATGTAAACAATTTTCGGTTTATTATTTTTCCTTATTATATCAATATTATATTTTTTGTTTGTTTTTGTTTTTTAATGTTAAATAAAATTAAATTTTATTTAAGTATATTTAAAAAAAGACTAATAATAAAGTCACTCGTCTTCAGATATATGGAATATATTCCTCTTGCTTTCTAATTTATACAATTAAATCATAATTTCTACGAGGCAATAAGTCTTCCATTTATCTGAGAACGAGCGTGGGGTTTTGGTTTCTAAAGAATTATTTAAAATTTCCAACTATTAAAATTAAGAAATATACATTATTTGATTTTAAATTTACAGTGAAAACGAACTAAACCCACAGAAAGAAAGGGTTTTTTTTTTTGTTAACAAAAACACCCTTGAGCGAGCTCTCTTATTTGATCAGTTCAACTCTCCTTTTTGAGCTGTTTTTTTTTTTAAGTAAATCTGGTTTATCTTCAGGGTTTTTGGAACTAATGTAAGGTGTATTTAACGTATTTATATTTAACTAAACACATAAAGCTGCCATCGCTCAGGACCAGCCCAGCTGGCAAAACGAGAGCAAGAGCAGCTTTCACTGATCACGACACTAGAGAACCTCTGGGGCATGGGGACATGGGTTTAAAACTATACAAAACAGAGCTAGTAAATAACAGTTGAAAGGGGTTTCTTACTCTTTTCCTTATAATAAAGAGCGATTTTGTTGATCTAGATTTTATAAAAATATCTGTAAATTAGACCTTTGGCAATCAACTCTTATTTTCAAGCTCTGATACAAAACAAATATATATAGTTGTATAAAAAGATATATGTTTAAAAAATATGCATGTGAATTCCAATAACCGTGGCGCACCTACAACATTAAACTCTAGCAACAAAACTAAATATAATATAGAGAAAATATATTGTAGGAGGAAAATCAACATGTAAAGTCAATGAAATTGTACAACTAAAGGTGGTGCCATCAAGATATCAAAGGATATCAAGAGGTTTTTTTTTTTGTGTAACTTCAATTAATTTGAAGAATTAATTTAGAATTGGTCTACGCATTACTTAAAGCGTTTGGTTTGGCAAATCCAAAAATCTAACTACGTTTTTCCGTCCAATCAAAGCGTCTGTTGTGGTTGTTGTGTTTGCTGTTGTTGCTGCTGCTGTTGCTGTTGTTGCTGTTGAAAATCAGTCATATTCACCTGATTGATATTGCCTATGATCTGATGACCCTGCAGCGTTTGCACCTGGGCAATGGACAGCGGTGTTCCGCCGCTCTCACTGCCGTCGCCGGCCTGCGCCACAAGCTGCTGTTGTTGCTGCTGCTGCTGCTGACCGGCGGCTGCTTGCTGTTGAGCTGCCGCCGCCGCTTGGGCGCTCGTCGTTGCCGTAGTTATGTTGCCGGAGGAGTCAATGATTTGGTGATGCTGTAGCTGTTGCTGCTGGACTTGCACCTGTTGAACCTGTTGCACTTGTCCACCCGCCGAACCACTCACTGCCATTGCCTGTTGTTGTTGTTGCTGTTGTTGTTGCTGTTGTTGTTGCTGCTGTTGTTGTTGTTGTTGTTGGGCATCGGGATCCTTCTTGACCTGCACACCCTGCAAGGTATGCAGAGACTGCACTGCCTGCACCTGGGGTACCCCACTGCTGGAGCCACCCCCTGATCCTGAGCCACTAGATCCATTGCCTGATTTCTTGCCGCTGGGTGCTGCAAGGAAGGAAGGATTGCTGGTGAGTCGAGGTGCCGCAGGAAGGGATCAAAACTAGGCAAAGGTAGAGTATAGATAGTACAAAGAGCGGCCGAGAGGACGACACTACTACGGCAACGTAGAGAAACAAGGCGACCTTTAAGGAGACTACAAGTGGGAGAATGTGAAGTTGTGTGTGGAGGAGATGTAAGCATGAGAAAGTGTAGAAATAATAACACAAAAATACACAAAACAAAACAATTGTTAAATAAAAATTTAAAATAAACAAAAGCAAATTAAAAGAAAACAAAACATTTAAAATAGATTAAGTTGTAAAATAAAAGTAAAAGGTATAAAAAACAATTGTTAAAAAAGAAGAAAGTCAATCTAAAAGATGTAAAAATAATTCCGAAACATTAAAAATCCGATCAACTTTCGCAAGATTTGTTTTAAAACAAACAACTCTTCCGGATGCAGCTTCCTCGAAGAAGAAATGTCAGTAGCAAGTTAGTAGCTTAGGAAGTCAATCCACCAACAACAACAGTATTTTCTTGCAACAAAGAGAAACGAGAAACGATAAACAAGAGAACAGCCAATTGCAATAAATGATAGAGTTCGTGCCACAGGCAGAGATTAATTTCGGGTTTTTCAGTTTGTTTTTTTGGTTATATAAAAAAATATATAATATTTTATTAATTAAACAATTTGTAATATAATATTTAAAATAGAGAAACTTAAACTGATTGCGATCCTCGATTGTAATTGTACAATTATTAATTTTTACAACAATTATTTGCGACACTAATTCGATTATTAAGTAAATTATTAGTCGAGTATTTATTTACGTGGAGATATTATCTGCCTTCTCTGTCTCTTTCTATGCAAGAAAATACTGCATAAGAAAATTAGATGTCATGTTATTTATGTGAAAAAAGCACTCTACTATCGGAAATCTTTTCTTTGCAAATTAAAAACAAACTTACGCAGCAATTAAGTATGTGGAAAAATTAAAAATGATACGGAGGGAAATGAACACAAATCATTCGGATCAGATCACGGGGATTTTTGTTTGTTATTTACAAATCGTTTCAGTGTGTGTGTGTGTTATGCGTATGTATGTGGGGTGTGTTGGAAATGCGAATGACGGTGTCGTTGTTGGTGCGTTGGAATGATTGAAGGCTCGGGCAGGAGGCGCTGTTGCTGTTGTTGCGGCTGCTGCTGCTACTGCTACTGCTGTTGCTGAGGAAAGACGACCTGATCGCCGACAATATGTATGACGTTCTGCATTCCCTGCTGTTGTGCCTGCTGCCCAGCACCTCCTCCGCCGCCGCCTTCATGTTTGATGTATGCCTGGCCGCCACCCGCTAACGTTGCCGTGGTCATGTGCTGCTGCTGATGCTGTTGCAGTTGCTGCTGCTGCTGCTGTTGCTGGGGCAGGACCTGCTGAAGTGTCTGCGTTGCTGATATCACTCTCGTTGGCGTTGTACCAGACGATGCTCCGCCAGCTGATCCCGCTCCTCCAGCTCCTGCTCCTTCACTGCCCACCGTAGTGTCGCCCTCCTCCGCCGTGGTGTTCAGTTCCATACTGGTGTCTAGGGTGGTATCATTACCGGACTTACTTTTCTTTTCCTTTTTGACGCCCGGCTTGGCAAAGTGCCGCAGCTCAAGATGTCGTCGCAAGTTCCTAGATTGTCGAATGACAGCATAGCAAATGGGGCAAGTAGCTGGTTGTTCCGATTGTGATCGCGACCGTGGTTCTAGGAGGAAAAAAGAGAGATTCCGTTAAGAAACAGTCTATACCAAGTTTATATGCAAAACTCACTTTCCGTTCCAGGCGGATGTTTGGTACGTTTTGCCTTGGGTGTGGATGCGCTGCCGCTGGTGTTGCCACCACCGGATGAGCTTGTGGTTCCTTGAGCCGTTGTTATCTCGCCCGTGGCCGCATTGGCTGACGTTACCGGTATCATATTATTGGGGTCCATGGTCACAATTGTCTCCACCTTTTGTCCTTCGCTCTTGATGATCGGTGTCGACGTCAGTAGTTGGCCTTCGGCTCCATTTTCGCCCAGAACCTGTTGTACTGATCCTTGTGCCGAGCCGTGCGAAGAGGTCGGTGTGCCCATAATAGTATCCATTCCGTCAACTTTGCTGATTTTCGGTGCCGTGGCTGTGGATGATAAAAAGAAAAAATTAGGATTAATTATAAAAAAAATTAAACATATTTTTAAGGTTTAATAAAAATTATTATTAAGCGTTAACTTACGTGACATTTTCTTAACACGTGGCTTCCGCTTGCGTGCCGGGAGGAATGCCTGAATCACTGCCTGGTCGTGCTTAGCCGCGTCAGTTGTCACAATCGTTTGCTGTTGTCCTGCTGCATTGGTCTGGGTCGTTGCCTGTAGAATCTGTCCCTGGTGATGGATATCCTCCACCACTTGGGCATGTACCGTTTGTTGGGGAGCGGTGGCAATCGTGGCAATCAGTTGGTCCTGGTCATGGTGTTGCGGTATCATGTGCTGGAGTTGTATCGAGTGCGTGGTGTAGTCATCCTTGGTCACCGTCTGCGGTGCCAGTCCCTGGATATTGAGGCACTGGGCAGCCTGCAACAGTGACGGCAGCTGGGCATGGTCAACGCTCACCTCGCCGCGATAGACAAACTCCAACAATGCCTCCAAATCGTTGGCATTGACGCCGGCCAACATCACAACTGGGTGCTTGCATGGTGTGTTCTGGTGTGTTAAAATAAAAGGGAAAATAAATTAAAATAAATATTTAATAAGTGGTAAAAATTCAGAATAATAATTATTTCCAAGAATTTAATATATTTAAAATACTAATCAAACTTTAATAACGTTTTGAATCTAAGCAACTTAAGAGGTTCATCCTCTCAATCCTAGAGTGTGATTCTTGTTTTGGTGGCTCTCCACATTTGGCGGAATGAGAAGCGTAGTATAGGCAAAAAAACAAAACATAAAAACAAAACTGCGAAGAGGCAGCCCGTCGTCCGTCCCCAAATAAAAACAAAAACAAACCGAGTCGGAGATGGAGACAGAGATGGAAATGGAAACTCACCGCCGCTCACGCACACAAGTGCCAAACGCCAGCGACCGGCTTTTACTTTTCGCGCTCTGCACATTCTGCAGCAGGATGGCGGAGATTTCGAGGAGGAGAGATGCTCAGAAAAAGAAAACAGAGCACAGCTCAAGAAAGAAAGAGCACTCACACATCTACCTCCACTTACTCACTAGTACCGCTCAGCCAGTTCTCCCGCTCCCGCTCCCACTCTCACTCCCTCTCCGGACATTTAATTAGTAAGCGCTGCTCAGAGTTGAAGAACAACAAACCACCAACCACCCTCTTCTTCTTCCCCTTAATAAAGACCAATGCCAATCTCTTCAAATGTCATCTACCACCTCCTCCCCTTTTCCTGCTCCTCTCACTTCGCTCTTTGAACTCTATCGCTCACACTCCCTTTGCCGTTTCGCTCATCGATTTTTCTGTGAGTTGCATTCTGAGTCTCGAGTCTGTGTGTGCGTGGGGGAGATGGATTGGGGGTGGGGCTGGAGGAAGCGGAAGAGGGAGCGGGAGCAACCAAGAGCGACCGCCATGTGTTTTGCGTGCGTGTGTGAGTGTAACGAGATCAGTACATCTTGTACATTTCGGACTCTTGCAGAGTTCACAGCCGCATTTTTCTTTTCTGTTTTTGACATTTTCCCCACCGCCGACTCTGAGCGGCGTTTTTAAAAATTACGCTCTGTTTACTTTTTTCAGCACCAGAGAGGCGAGGAGAGGACAGGAGAGGAGCGGAAAGGAGAGCTAGAGAAGAGAAGAGCCGCGCCGCCGGCGTCACATCAGGTGTTTTTATTTCGCTGGCCGCGCTCTGTTTTGGTCATCATTTCGATAAAAACCACGCAATAGGAACGGTCTATATAATGTCCGAATCGGATAAATATTCGGTGTGTGCATTTTGCACGCATCCATTAGAAACGCGAAAACAAAGTGCAAATGCAAATCGAGCCAAACAACCAAAAGTACAGTATCGCAAATGTGCTACAGTGCTACAGAGTATAGGGAAAATAAAGAATAAAATAGCAAGCTCCACCGAAAAACATTCCCTTCCTGATATGAAATACTTCAAATACAAGTACAGGGTGGAACCTATAACGGAAACTAGTTTACTTATAATCACTTTTTTGGAAATTATAAAATCAAGAAAAGAAAGTTCACCTGTGGATCAGTATTAAATCTGAGACACTCATTTTAGGAATATTTTCCATATTTTACAGAGTTGTAATGAACTCCCAAGTGTTGGAAATTCCCCCATATCCAGTTTCAACTGTACAGTTCTGCCAGCGAAAAGAGGTCGCGCTCGTGTGCACCCAGAGCAACAACAGCAAGAACGGAAAGCGAGGCAAAAGCTCCAACAAAGCAGCAACAACTACTACAACAACAGCTCCACGCTGCCTTTATAGCGCTCTCGTTTGCGCTCGCTCTAACACACGCCAACGGAAAGTTGGGGCTGCGCAGCTTTTGCTTCTCACCCTCGCTGTCCCCCCAGCCACCCACCCACCACTGACTCTGTCTGAACCAACTGGTTCTCTCGCTCTCTCACTCTCCATCTGCGCTCTGCGCCTCTCTCTCTCTCGTTCTCCCTCTCGCCAGTCACTTTTGTGAAACTTTACAACAAAAACGGCAGTATTTTTGATAAGAGGTGGCAAGAAGAAGGGGAGCTGGTGCCAACTCATTCAGCTCAATTGACAGTGGAAAACTTGTACGGAAATCTCTAGACAACTTTTGGAGCGGAGCGTAAATCTCCGAGATATTCGTATGCGAGTGTGTGTGTGCAAGTTTCTCTGCGCTCCACACATTAACCTATTTCTGCCATTGGATTTCTCTGTTTACAAACTGTACAGTGTACGCCACGTTTGAGGTTATGCACGGCAGCGCCACTCTCTTTTTTCACCTTTTTGCACGATGCACTTCTTACACTCACCTTGAGCAAGTCCAGGAGGAAGGGGGAGGCGGCACAGAGGACTATCTTGTGGGCGGGAAAACTCCGCCCGCCGGCGGCCAGCGTGCAATCGACGAGGTCGCCATGGCAGCGCAACAATTGGATGGCCGACACGAGACTGGTGCCGTAATCGCCCCAGGTGAGCGAATACAGCGAGTTCATTGGCAGCGACATTAGGGCCGTCGCGTCCAAGTCCAACAATTGTTGTTCCTCTCCAGCGTTGCTAGCGTATTCGTTGCTATTTGTCTCCAACACGACGACGTTTTATTACACGGGTCTGGGGATAAATTCTCTCTTCCAAGTCGGGATTTTGCACAAATCCCGTCTGCTCCTCCTCCTGCTGATGATTCTGCTTTTGCTCCTGCTGCTTCTTCCTTCTTCGCGCGCTGCTTTCACGAAACTGAAATGGTGTGCAAAAGAGAACAAGAGTTAGCTGGCTCGTACTCGTGTGCTCTCGCTCTCTCGCCCGTTCTCCCGCTCTCTCCCCCTCTCGGTTGGGGTCAGAGCGAGACAACACTGCTGCTGCTGCTCACAGGAATTTTGTTGTTGGGGGGGCAGCAGCTAAAAAACTTTTTGTTTCAAAATTTGTTGCTGGGAAAAATCACACAAAAATAGCGCGCCAACTGAAACACATTTAAAAACGCAGCCGAAGACACACACAAGCACACAAGGCACGCACACAGCCGCAGTCACATATTTAATACACAATTGTACAGTCAATCCATGAGACACGCATTTCGTTTTTTTTTTCTCCTTTCTGCCCCCACTCGCTCAGTTCTTGATTGTTTTATAATCTCGGCCCTCTTGGTAGCGCTTTTTATTTTGTTATTGTTTTCCCGCTCGCGGAGCGCACTTTTTTGTGTGATTTTGGTGTGTGAAATTATCTTCTCACCGGAGCGCAAAAGAAAATTTTACTGCTGTGGGTGATTTCCCTTCTCTTTCTCTTGGTGCTCGCTAACTCGCTCGCTGGTTTCTCCTGCTGTCCGCTCGCCAACGTTGAAAAACTCGAACTGAGACCCAGCCAGAGCTCTTGTGAGAAAATCGCTTCGATCGAATTACGCTGCTGCCTCTGCTTCTGCCAGCGCGGCGGGTTTTCGTTTCGGTCTCTATACGGGGGAGAAAATATTTCTGGTCATGCGCTCAGCTCAACACAGGCGCGCGCGGTGGTGAGTCGCCGTGTCGGTGTGGTGGTTGCTTTGCTTTTTGCCGTATTTGTGTATCTGTGAGAGCACTGGGCTGGCAACGCTCTTTGAAGTACAGTTGTCAAAAGGCATTGCCAGATGGAGCGGATTTAAGTGAGACGTTGTTCGTGGAAGAAGAGTATTTTCGGGCAGGCAGAGGAGAGGGAGAGAAAGACAAGCAAGACGGCGTAGATAGTAAACAAAACTATAAAAGGTGGTAAATATTGAATAATGGAAATATTCTGGTCGGAAAACACAAGCCCAAAACACATGTGGCCATCGCATCCCAGCACTGCGCACGGAAAATGCTGCTTCTGGTTGAATGAGGCGATAAGAAAGGTCCAAGGGGTCTGGGTCCAAAACTATTCGGATTCGGGTGCAAAATTCATGAAGCTACAATAACTTTATTCAATTGCCATTTTATATACTTTTTTGGGACCATAACAAGAAGTTATTCAAGTTTTTCCGGTCGGTTTGGCACTGCCGCAGACAGAACTACTAAATTTAGCCAACATCTTCAATAATATGGTTTGGTAAAGTCAAAAAACAGGAAGATCTCTGGGTTTTATTACTATAAAAAGAACGTAATTTCCGAAAACTTTAAACTGGATTGGGATTAAATCCTCTATTTCGAACATTTGTAATAATAATTGCTTTCGAACCTCAATACAATTTTATGCAAATCATCATAGTCTATAAGTAAAATAATTTCACAAAATTTGATGAAGGAGATAAACCGGTTAAATTCACCAAGTCATTCGAGTATCAATAAATGTGCAAATTGGTTCTACTATATACTGGATAGATAGAGCCAACGCGCCACCTAAGGGTTATGGAAACCAAATGAAATAAGAAATTTATCCAACCTGCGAATTGGACGGCTCTTTCTTCGCTCTTTGGCATTGATATCAACAGATCCTGTAAACAATAACAACAACTGGGAGAAAAGCCGGCTCGCTCTTGGACCCACAACTCTGCTCTACATGCTCTTTCTCCGCTCCTCTCTCCTCGACAATCCATCCAATCACCTGTTACTTTTGACACATCTCAGAGACAAGAGACTCTGACCTATTCTCGCATTCTCATACGGCGTATGCAGATCAAGTCCCGCTTAAGAGCGGAGACCAGAGACTGCTCCGGACTTTGGAGGCCCGTGATAGGGGAGAGTGGATGTGGATAGGAGTCCAGGAGAGGAGCGGAGAGGAGAGTTCTATCCAACGCTCAGAGAAGGCAAGGTAAAATAAGTGAGCGGCATGCGAGTGCGAGTGTCCAAAAAACAACGCCAATTCAAGATTACAAGTTTCTCTGTTTTGATGCTGGGACCATGAGAAATGCCGTTCGAAAGGCCCCTTTAAAGTTCCAATCAGCGTTAAAGCAGTGAGCGTATTTCGCAGCTGGCAATGCTCGCCAGCAGAGCATGGCTGCCAGTGGCAGGGGAAGAGCACGAGCAAGAGGTGGTGCGGAGGGTGGTGGAGCATTGAGTGCGAGAGGGAGGGAATAGCGAGAGGCAGAGGAACGAGCGCGAACAGAGAACAGTGGGACACAATAGCGTCAATAGCGAATAGTCAGTTCCTTTAAGAGGAAAATAAAACAAATATCAAGTTTTATAAAGCAAGCCTAAAATGCTCTTACATATGATTTTTTATATAAGGAACAACATGTTGACCTTTTTAATTGGAAATTTGGAAATACCCCATAAATACATGAGTTGAAACATTCGCCCCACTGTACGGACTGAAATTCGAACGGCATGGCACGACTTTTGCCTGGCCTTCCCCACCGCGCCTTATCGCAGTTGTTGCTTCTATTTAAATAAAATAAAAGCAAAAACAACAACAGAAAACTGAATATACTTGAAACGAACGTAAAACATGAAGAATTCAGCACAAATTTGTTGAAAACAAATACGCAAATGTGTGCGCCTATCGTTTTTGTAGTTTGCCCGCTGGTTCTGTTTGCATGTGTGTGCACGCCTGGTTGTGGTGGGGCCATAAAATTATAACCTCATTTGTATCACTAATTAATTAAACAAAACTCTATTATTACGCCCCGGAACTCAGCATTGGTACTATGGAACCAGACAACTCATGTCGAATGTCGTGGTCGAAATAAACCCATTTTAAAATGTGTACTGGCCACCATTTCCAACTGTGAGTGGGAGAAATTGTTATTTCTGCTCCCCGGCTCTGCTCTGAGCAAGCCAGAGAAACGTGGAGAGGAGAGGCCGTCATCCAGAGAGGAGAGGATAGGAGAGGAGGTGGAGGAAAGTTGGAGCCAAGTGGCGCTGTGTCTCTGTTATTGTATTCAATTTAATTAAAAAACAAAAAAAAAATTAAACATTCCTTCTACAAAAATAATTTGGTTGATTTAAAAAAAAGGCAAAATAATTTAATTTAGTTTTTTTTTTTTCTTGTTTTGCATAGGTGGTTACGGTTACCCTTGGCTGAATCATAATAGAGTTATTAAATCATTTCCCCCTGGAAATTAAATAAAGTAATTAAAATGTTTAGTCATCAGATTTGAATACTTTTTGAAGAGCTTTAAGGCTTTAAAAAAAGTTGTACCGATAACGCTA
This sequence comes from Drosophila ogumai, assembly GCA_018904815.1. Lineage (NCBI taxonomy): Eukaryota > Metazoa > Arthropoda > Insecta > Diptera > Drosophilidae > Drosophila > Drosophila ogumai. The sequence continues at coordinate 17,428 of JAEIIJ010004369.1, forward strand.
CAGGACACACACGTTACAGTGAACTAATAATAATATTTAGGAAAAAACATTTTTTAACGGACTTAATTTTTATAAATAAGCAAAATTCTTAAAAAAAAATAACATATTTAGTCTTTAATTTAATAGGTGTTATTTAAGCAAATATATATATATATTATTTTAAATTTAGTAGTACAAACTAAAATAATAATCTTTAATAAAATTGACAATTTGAGTTTTTTTCTTAAATTAAATAAGAATTTTAAATAACCTTAAAGGCTTTAAGGCTTCTAACCCTTAATTAAGTAAATGTTACAGAATTTACTTACTTGCCACTGCGTTGTTCTTTACTTGCTAGGATTCCACCAGGACACCGTTTGGTAATGAATCTCCTTGCCATCTTCACTATCATAAGCAAAAACGCAGCTCTTGTTGACAATCACAGCCAAGCGCACCTTTGCCACCAGTGCCAGGGGCTTAATTACAGGTGTATCCTGCACAATTACGAGGTGCGAGGCGTGATAGATGAGAGGATCTCCGGGATAAACTAGAAAGTCCGCTCCAAAAGCATCTCCAGAGGTCACAAACTTCCCTCGCTTCCAAAGATCTTTAAAAATTCTATATTTAAGGGAGTTGGTGTCCACCAGAGGCCCGGAGATAATTTTGCCAGCTGTGATAAAGATTAAAAAATGGATTAAGAATTATATTACTAAGTAATTTCGATTATTATATACAATGCTCTCTCAAATGTTCGCAGGGCAGCTCCACCAAGGCATTTTGACGATCAAACTTGAAGTTATCCGAAATTTCTTTCAGTACATCTTCAGCGGTTAAAGCAACAGCTGGAAAATAAAATATAAATTTTTAATAATAATTACGGCTTATTTATTTTATTTTATTTTTGTTATATACTACTCTACTTTTCGGAATTAGGATATAAATTTACCTTTATCCTTGTTTCCCTGCTTCAACAACTTGTTGCGCTTCCCTGTCAGTATTTTATCCATATATCGCTCTGTTTCCCGGAGCTTTTCCCTCTTAAGACTTGTCTCTTGAGCTACCAAACGTGACTCGAAATCTGCCTGATATTCCTGCTGTTCTTCTGGTGTGGGTGGAGCCTTCAGAGCCTGAGATTTATCCACCAATTGGGCTATGTGCTCATCCAAAACCAATTGCGTTTCGAATTTGGTCAGTTCCACAGGGAGAGCTAAGAGATATGACCTTATTAATGTTTTATTATAGATAATTGGGCGTTCCTGGAGCTATTCTTTTTTTTTTTTAGAAAGAAAGCTGATTAGAAAACGCAAAACTCACTCGACTGATTGGGACTCCAGCCCTTGGTATTTGCCGTGCCCACAGGAGCGCCCATTATACGGTGTTTGCTACGCAGTTCCATGTAATCTACACAAGGGATATTAATTTATTTAGTTGTTTTATTATTTTTAGTAGTAAACAAGCTCACCATTGACGCTGAAAACGAAACCGGTGCCATTTAGCAGAGTTAAAATCATTTTTTCGCTAAATATCTTTTGTTGTTTTAATGCAGCCGCTGCCGGAGTGGGACCAGAGTTTTATACTAAAATATACCAATTTATTTAACGAAAAATATATATAAAATTATTAATTTATTATTAATATATAAAATATAATTTAAGAATCCCCAAGGTGATTTTTTTAAATAAAATTTTGGAATAGGTTAAAAAATATCTCGATTTCGGTATTTTGATATTTTACATTTTTACATTCTACATGAGAATTCGACCCCAATCATGTAAAAACATTTTACTTTAAAATTCAGAGTGACCAAGGGAAAAATATCAAAAAATATCAAATAAAAATATCGCGGTTTCGGTATTTTGATATATTATCAACAACTAGTTGTTTTTGCTCGGTTTAAACTATTTCCCCTCCCTCGTACATAAAAAATTAAACAATCGCGAGCTGCTGCAATAACTTACACCGCCTTTACATAACGCGCAAAGATGTAACAAGAGCCAGGCGTGGCGAAAAGCGCGTGCGAAACGTATGGCTAAAAACCGTGGCAGCAGCAGCACGAAATCGGGGCGAAAACGACGAACAGCAAAACGGCGTACAAAATCCATAAATGGATAAATAACCGACGACGAGACTCTACGTTCAATCTGTGTTCCTATTTAGTGCTTATTAATTTTGCAATTTCCGAGCTGCAATTAAGTGTGAGTTAAATACATGCAAGGGGTGCGCCCGTGTGCGTATTTGTTTCCCCTTTCCCCTTCATAGTGTGCGTGCGTGGGTGCGAACTTTTGGGTGTTGTTGTTTATTTACCTATTTAGCTTTTGCTACAATAATTGTTTACTTTCGCCCCGCGTTTGCTAAACGGAGTGTCAAGATTGAGATCCCAGCCTATTGGCATTGTTAAGGTTCGCACATATTGAAACGAAATCGATCGCCGATCTCGAATAGGCGATACCGCGGATAAGCAAGGATAAGAGGCAGTGTTTGAAAAGGCCAACTCTGGATAGTAGGATAGTAACAGCGATAGAATTAAGCAGCTTTATTCGTTTTTTAACAAAAAAAAATGTTTTAAATAATTTTTTTTTTCATAATTAATAATTTAGTATCATTATTATAATTTGATGAAGCTGAGCGCCTGAATTAAGGAGCTGTTGTATTTGTTTTTTTTTTATTGATTTTTAATACATATAATTTTTAAATTAACTTGTTTTTCATTATAAATAAATTTATATCATTATTATAATTACAAAATATCGATTTAATGGAATATGGATTTATTTAAATTTAAATTTTAATTTATTATTTTTGAAAATTAGCAATTTAAGAGTTTTTTTTTATCGTTTTTTGAGGGAAAGGGGACTTGGATTGGCTTATTTCAAATTACAAAAAAAAAAAATATAAAAATAGTTTTCAAGGAAATTAATATATAGTTAAAAAAATTAATTACAATTATAACAATAATATAGTTATTATTTTTAATGAACCGTAAAAGAGCCAAATATTAGAGCATTTTTATAGAAAGTAGACCTTGATGTGCTTTTTATAATTGACCCATTAAAACCCATTTAATTAGGTAACTAATTTATTTACACTTTCCATTAAGGGCTTTAGAGCTTAGCACGATCCCTGTGGGATTTCTAATGGTTAGCCCTAATCATAGCTGAGGGAACTTAGCCTCACTAGTCCACGGGCACACCACCCCTCTTTCATAACGATTTCCCTAAACGAACAGCTTTCTCCTCCATTTGGCAGAGTCCCACCGATCGAACGCAGGCGGCGGCGGCGGCAAGGAGGCGCTGGAGGATAACAATAGCTTCCTGCGGGGCTCTTGGCCATGTAAGTCTCTAAGTCAACTACTATCATCGTCTTGAGGGCACAGTATATAACAATTATTATTATACCATCCAATCCATACCCACGGCCAGGTCATGTGGCGAGAACTGCGACAGCTGCTGCCACCATCATCACCACCGACGACGTCGACGTTGTTAATCCAACTCGGGTAAGGCAGGGCAAGGCAAGGCGGCCGTTAAACGGTGCGACCTTCAGTGCAAACCCCACCCCACCACCAGCCCACAACACTTGAAAGAAAAGTACTTTCCCAAGAACGCAAATGTATATCGAAACCAGAGCTCATTATAGTCTGATTTCGTAAACATTTCTTTCGAATTTATGGGCTTTTGGTTTGCAATTAAACAAATATTAGCAAAGCTGTTAGTTTAACCATTTTTTTAATGTGTATAAAAAACTATAAAAAATTGTTTCTGTTATTGCAGTGCCTGCATTAGTCATAGGAGGAATGAGGATGACAGCCGGCCCAAGGGAACGGCGCCAGCACAACAACGAACCACCAGAAACCGAAACAGAAACAGAACCAGAAGCAAGAGCCAACGCAAAGGCGGAAGCTAAGCAGTTAGCTTAATTAAATATAATAGCGGTAAACCATGTTCAAGATTAGGCAGCGGAACTGCATGCTTATAGTGACGGCCCTGGTGCTGGCACCCTGCATAGTTATCCTGATGGTGATGGGACCGGAGCTATCCACCGAACAGTCGCTGACCCAACGCCTGGCCGAGTGCCATATGCGGCTGCAGTATCTGGAGTCCATGTATCGCGCACGCCAGGAGGATGTGGCGCTGCTCTCTCAGTACCTGGGTCAGATTCAAGTCATGAATGGGAATGTGACTGGAGCTGGTACGCAGCCGTCGCCGCCACCTCCTCCATTGCCTGTGATTAATCTGCTGGATGGCCTGAGTCCTGAGGCTAGGCAGCTGCTAAAGAATGCCTCGCACATCAGCAGAGGTGGCGGTGGTGGGGCAAATGGTTCAAACATACGTCTGCCCAATGCCTATCACTTTCTGCCGCATCTACTGGATGATGCGGGATCCCTGCGCCCGGCTTACTTGCAAAGCAAAGGTCGCACGGATGTTAGCATCGTCTTGGGAGTGCCCACTGTGAGAAGGGAGAAGCAATCGTATCTTCTCGGAACCCTGCACAATCTCATCGAGAACATGAACGACGAGGAGCAGAACGAGACGCTGATTATTGTGTATATAGGGGAAACGGATTTGGAGGCCGTGCAGCTGATTGCCCGGCAAATCGAGGCTAGCTTCGAGCAGTATTTGGACAGTGGACTGATTGATATCATAGCGCCAGCGCCCAGTTACTATCCCAACTTTGAGCGCCTTCGCATCACCCTGAACGATCCGCTGGAGCGCGTCAAGTGGCGCAGCAAGCAGAACCTGGACTTTGCCTACCTTATGGCCTATGCACACTCAAAGGGCACCTTCTACGTCCAGCTGGAGGATGACATACTGACCAAGCGGCAGTTTATCACCACTATGAAGAAATTCGCACTGATCAAGAGCGCTCTCACGAAGCCCGACCAGCCGGCCTGGTTTGTCTTGGACTTTTGCCAGCTGGGCTTCATTGGCAAGATGTTCAAGAGCGCGGAGCTGCCCTATCTGATCACCTACTTCCAGATGTTCTACAACGACAAGCCCGTGGACTGGCTGCTTACCTATTTCATCGAATCGAAAGTGTGCCGCACGGACAAGGACCAGAAGCATTGCAATCAGGAGAAGGCCAAGTACTGGCAGCACTTTCGCAAGTCCCTGTTCCAGCACATTGGCACCAGTTCCTCGCTGAAGGGCAAGGTGCAGAAGCTGAAGGACAAGCAGTTTGGCAGCAAGGTGCCGCAGTATTATGCGCACACCCATAATCCCCCAGCCCTGGTCAAGTCCAACATTGCCCCGTACAAGAATTACATTCTGAAGCGTGCCTACCGCGGTGAATCCTATTTCTGGGGCCTGCTCCCGCAACCCGGTGATCTTGTCCAGTTCATATTCGAACGACCCACCCAGCTGCGTCGCTATCTCTTCCGCAGTGGCAATTCGGAGCACCCATCGGATAGATTCTACAACACCACCGTGGAGCTTCTGCCGGCGGATACCCTCAGCGAGAACTCGTCCGTTTGGAGTAACTTCAATACCACCACCGATGGGTATCTGGTGGTCGGTGCCTTCGATAGCCTAGGTGTGGCCGAGGGTCAGCTGGATGTGAAGATTGGTGCCATCAAGGAGCTGCGCTTGCACGTGCACAGCGACAGCGAGAATTGGGCGTTGCTCAGCGAGATTGAACTGCAGGAATGGGGCAGCGATCCCAAGTCGGAGGTAAATGCGGCGAAGCCCAGGTTTGTGGCGGGCAGCTGATTGCTACATCGCCACCGGGAACGGCAGAAAGACCTCTGGGAGGATTAGGAAGGAGCTAACAACAGCATCGCTGATTGAATCCGCTTGCCCATCCACAATTTGTCTATAATATCTGTCTAGGAATGTGGTGGATTTTGTGGACCCGAGAATCGTTTTGAGAGCAGAAAATAATACTTAAATTTAATTCAAGAAATTACATAAAGCTTTCGAGTTTCCCCTAAAAAATTATTTATTTTTTCAAAATTTATAAATTCAAAATTTTCTCATAATTCTCAAAATATTTTCCGCTCTCTCTACGATTCCTCAATGATTTTTGCATTCATCCCAAAATCGATCTATATGACCTAATGTACTGTACACATCTGTAAGTATATTTTTTGAAAGAAGCTTTTTACACCCCCCCTCTCGATTATATGTCTAAATGTGTAAATAATCCCCCAGAAAACTCTCTATCTCTCTCTCTGTAAGTGATTCTAGGACTATATGTTTGGCTGCTGACTAAAATTAGATGTCCAAATGAATTCCCAGAACCAAATTCGTTAAGGTTTCTTCAAGACTTGAATAAACTTTGTTAGTCAGCAGCCAAGCCAAGCTCTCATATATCCCAGTTATGGCTATGTTATTCGTATATTTACCCACTGCTTTAGTTTGTTAAGTGTTAACCTCTTTTTATATTGGCAGCTGAACAAAAAACGCACATTCCAATGAATAATTTGTTTTCCTTTTTGCTGAATCTTCACAAAGAATCCCGAAGAATCTCGAACTACATAGCTGAAATCGATGTATCTACAAAGCAAATGCTTAATTTTAGTCCATGTATTGATTGATTCAAGTATTCCTCTTTACTATCTAATAATTTATCTTAATTTAGTTCAGTTCATCCAACATATATCCTTGAAAATGAAGCCATAAGATACATATAATAAGATGCATAACGCCCATACACTTGAAATATTCAAAGGTCTTTTGATACATAAATATCATACATAAACCTATGCGAATGGATTTTTAGCCTTGTTGCTTTTTTTACTGTGATTTGTTGTTAAAAGTTTTTTGCCTAAAGAACAATGAATGAACTAAATAATATATATACGCAATGCTGTTTAGCAAATTGTCAAACGAAATTCCAAAAGAACACCTTTTTATATACAAAACACACACCAGAAATTTAATAATAATTGGTTTAACTAATTGGAAACGCCAAATTTTTTATGATAGTCTATAAACAAAAAGAAACTGAAGAACAATGAAGAAACGAAGAATGATAAATATTTAAAAACTTGGTTCCTGTTGAGTAACGAATAACGAGAATTGTAATGTGTATATAGTGGCATAGATTTGGTTCTATCGAAATATATATATATATCTTGTAACCCATTTTTTTTGTTAATATGCCGCTATATATATACAAATAAAGGTAGACTGCTTTCAAACAAACTGAACATTAATTAAACAAATGTTTTGCATATATTTTTATATATGTATCCCTGTGTTAAATGTGTGCAACAATAATTTATCGCTGCTCTCTCCAAAAACATCACACACTCACTCATTTTTGGCCAAATTACGAACAATTAGCAAGCAACAATAATAGTTGATAGTTTATCAAAACAATTGAATTACACAGGTCGACAATATTTAAAGAATTTGTGGAACCAAGACCAGGAATAAACTTTTTCGATAGTTTTTGGTGCACTGAAATCATGTCAAGTTTTAGATCATTTCCTATCCATCAGGTTTTTGAGATATTCCTTAATATATTCCTTGAGATATTCTTAAAAGGGCAAAAAATACGCTTTTTGGGTATTTTTGAGGTGCTGTAACGTCAGTCCTTTTTTTATTTTCAAAATCAATTGTGAGTTTTTCATAAAGTACTGTTTTTGAGCTCAAATCATTTTTGGAAAAATTAGCATTCGTAATTGCATACTTGAGGTCATAGTCGGCTTCGATTTTATAAAAATCAAAGGCGCGACTTTAGCTGATATATTATCTTTTGAAATTATATGCTAATTTTTCATATATTATTCGACTCACTCAGAAAAATGGAAAATTTTCTATATAAATTCAAGAGACGATATTAAGGAGATTAACAATAATTTTTCCAAATTTTAAAAACTGATTTTTAGGGTCAAGAACAGTTCTTTAAGATGAGTTAACGATTGTTTGTAAAAAATAAAACGTATTGAAGTTACAGCATCTCAAATGAACCCTAAACCGTTTTTTCTGCACTCTTAAGTTTAAATATTTTAAAAACCTGACGTATAAAAATTTAGTTTAGCGCATCAAAAACTATCGAAAATATGTATACCAGTTCTTGGTTCCAAAAACTGTCGTCCTGTGCTACAAATTAAACATAGCTGGCAATATTATAGGCTTCCTACCACCACCACCCATCCAAATTGTAGCCGAAAGTTATTACAAATTATTTTTACAATATTCATAAGCCCTTGTTGGTTGCGAGAAAACTCTAAAAACTTAATCGAAATCAAACAAAGAACAACAAATATATATATATGCGTGTAATGTGTGTGTATAAGCTTAATAAAGAATTCAAAAATATTTCAAAACTCAAGAGTGTTTTTATTAACCAAAATCAAGCTATATATATAATAATAAAGCAACGATTTTCTTTAGGATCCAATCTAAGCGTGGTGTTCCACTGGCATTTTTAGCCCAAAGGAAGCGACGAAACCAGCTAAGAGTATCCTCCGAATCCTCTTTTATATAGTAGAACATGAAGTTGTCACTGTCTTTTATGGTGTGGCTCATAACAAAGCCACAGAGTTTGGTCGAAGTGGCATTCTTGTCCAAGGTGGGCAACTTCTCCACCAGCTCCACACTAAACTCGGAGAGGGTCTTGGCTGTTTTATTGTGATTTCTTATGCGAAGCTCTGAGCCTGTGTACTGAGTTTTTATCAAATCCTCGACTATCTTGGGCATCTGCGGCATGTACATCCAAATGAAGGTTTCGCCCGGTTGCAGGTCGAGATTCTGTCGCAGGAGGGAGTTCCGATGGGAGACCACCAGGTTGAGGGGCTGCCGAAGATGTGGCAATCGCTGCCTTTCCAAATTTCGATTGAAAGAATGATCCTTATGATGCTGCTTCTTCTGCTCCAAGGACGATAGGTGGCCCATGTGCTGGAACTGGGACTGGTCCACTCGGATTATCCTCGACTCGAACTCTCGCTGGCAGTCCGGTTTCGATATACTGTCCCAGCGGCAACTCTGCAGGGTTAAAAAGCTCTGGAGCAGCCAGTCGATGGGTTGGTGGTCACAAAACAGCTTCAGGTAAGTCACAAACGAGTGGAGCACTGTGCTGGGAAAAAGCTTCCCGATGAAGCCCAATTCAGAGAAGCTAATTACAATCCAATCGGGCTGCTGGTCAAAGCGAAAGATGCCATGCATGAACTCTGTCTTCTCCATGTAGTCCAGAAAGCCTTCGTTGGGCATCACATCATCCTCCAGCTGCAGGTAGTAGGAACCTTTCGGTCCGGCATAGGACATTAGGTATATGTAGTCCAGGTTCTGTTTGGTTCGCCACTGAACTCTCGGCAGATCGTCGTGAAGCGTGGCATGGAGCTGTGAGAAGTTGGGATAGTAATGCAGATGTGGAGCAATCACATCGATCAGCCCCGACTTTAAATGCTCGGCATGGTTCACTCTCAATTCCCGGACTATGTACTTGCCGAACTCCAGGCTGGTCTCCCCCACATAGATCACAATCAGGCAAATGCTATGCTGTTCCGGCGTCATTCTTTGGATCAAATAATTGATCGTCTCCAGCACATAATTCCCTCTGGCCCGCTCTACAGTGGGCACTCCAATCACGAACTTTACATCCTTTCGATTGCCGTTATACAGAAATCGTGGTGTTATATCGAATTTCACCAATGAAGACTGCTTCCAGGCATTGAGTTGCGGCTGAGAGCGGCGAATGTCTGGTTTGTCTGTGGTTTTAGGCTTGGAATGGATAGGTTTGGGTTTGTGCTGGCTTGTTTTCGGTGAAACTGGTTCAGTTTTAGATATATAAAGACCAAGGAATATCAGTGTCAACACCAAGTAAATGAGCACAATGCAAAAAATCAGGCAGGATTTCCACCGAATGTTGATCACATTCATTGTGAAAACTAATAATATTAAAATGTGTTTTCCAGTTGGCAGATATAACTAGGATTACTTGAAGCAACTCTTCTTGAAAAATTATTAAAAAGAGACTCCTAAATCCTATAAGGTATGTCAATAAAGCTAAAGAAAATTTAAACGTTTCAATAAATTATTTAAAGATCATATTTAACATTTTCTGTTTTAAAACTTTTTAGTGATTTCAGACCCACCTGAAGTTCTTAACGGAAATTAAGCCAAACTGTTATATTTTATGCATTTTATTAGGTGTTATAAATGTTTGACAATAATATCCAGTAGTGTCCATTGATATATATATAGATAATATACTCGTATAGAGTGGTTTGAAACGCTTGACAAATATCCCACATTAACATCACGATCACGATTCGTTTAGCTGCGAAATAAGTTTCATATAACAGTTGTTAAAGACAGTATTACAGTTACAATGTATGATATAGATTACAAAATGATTTCGATATCCTCTCATATACTTTTCATTTGTTTTTCTTTGCTTTAAATTGTTTGCAACAATGTCAGATTTGTAGAAATAGGTTTTTTTTGCACACAGTTAAATAGTTGTAAATACTCAATAAATCTTTAGTCATCTGCCACAATTGGTTGGTTCAGTTCAGTCAGTTTATTTAAGCTTCCAAAGGGCATCCAGTTCGTTGAGCGGATCCTTGGTCTCCTGCTGCTCCTTGGCAGTCACCTGCGGTGCCATTTTCATTTGATACGATGTCATAATGCCACCTTTTAAAATAATAAATAATACATTTAATTTGTTTCTGAATTGCTTGTTTAACTACTCGATTCTTACGCTTGTTGAGCACATTATGGGCATTGCAGAGCACAATCTGCATGGACTGCTCCAGGATGGCCGAGTCCCGTAGAGAGTTTTGACGCTGGGCGCAAATGCGGGACCAAACATCAACCAAATCTGGCAAGAAAAGTAAAAGAAAAAGGTTAATATATATATTAAAGTTAAGCATTACAATCCCCTTACTTATCAGCATAGGTTGCTTGGTCTGGGTGGCTATTTCGGCGCACACTCCAATGGCCACCAGTTCGGAACGCTCTGAGCCCGTCAGGCAGTTCATGATGAGCGGCGAATGTGGAGCATTAGCTGCCTTACAACGCTGTCGATGAGTCTCCAGGGCATTCTGAGCCACACCCAGAAGTTGAGCAGGTGATCTAAATAAACAATACATGAGTTGTAGATTCGCATTTACTTAAATTTAAAATCTTTACCCCTTGGTCCACTGCTTCAACTGCAGCAGGGATAAATCCAAAACAGCGTCTGCTCCGTGCATGGACAACTTCAGTTGATACTCCGAACAGTGGCTGAGTTGCTGAATTTTCATACAGGTCACGCTGTAGTCATCATAATGCGTGGTCTGATCCAAGCTTTGTGGCCAGAATGGATCAAAGAGCTAAAAAGGAAAAAAAAATTAAATTAACCAATTAGCCATAAGAATCGATTTTCTTTCCAGCTCTACTATTTAGATATATTTATATCGCACTTTAGACTAATTAGTAACTAAAACTCACCTCATTGGTAGTATGCAAACAGACCACTGTGCGGGACTTCTCCGACCAGATCATGGACCAAAAGTCGTTGATGGTATTAGCCTGCGGAGTCTGAGCAATGATGAAGTTCGGGCAGCCGGCACTCAAGTTCTGGTTTGAAATTAACAAATTATTTACTCTACTAGTTAAACCTTAAAACCCCAACTCACCTTCATGTAAGCCGCATTGATGTAGTCATCTGTCTGCTTGTCCAGCTTCACTCGGGCATGATCGTAGGGCAGACAATCCAAGGATCGATTCTTCTCGGGAAACAACTTGGCAATCGTGGTGGATCGCTTGCTGGCACTTGCCTCCTTGTCCAGCTTCTGCTGCAACTCGTGCCACTTGGCCCCCAGCTGGGTCTTTCCATTCAGCATCTTGACGTGTAGATTCTCCAGCAACTTTTCGTAGCTCTCGACCTCTTTTTGGAAATATTTTGTAGTCTTCTCATCGGTGAATGTTTCGGCTTGGAATGAAAAGTTGTTGGGATGACCCGCTGCTGCCTTGGGTGGCTGCTGCTTCTCGCTGGCGGAATGTGTGAGTGAAACCGAATCCCAATCAAAGTTCTCCAGAGAACTCAAATCGGAGCAATTTGAGAGATTGTCCAGGCTACTGGACTTGAGAGTAGCTACTGGCAAGGGTTCAGGAATGGGTGTGATCTCCTCGGGAACTGCTGCTGTTGCGGGGGGAGCTTCAGGCGTTGCGGGAGCTACGTTCTCCACTTGGCTACCTGGTGGTGTGGGCTGCAGCACGGGTTGGGGCATCATAGGTGGCGGCACAGCCACGGATAAATCAATGTCCAGATCACTTAGCAGGTCCACATTGCTACTGGATGCCTTGGTTGGGATTGCCTCCACCTGCGGCTTAACCGAGGCAGTGGAGGAGGCATAGGGTGGCCCACTCGTGGTGGTCTGGGTGTTGGCAATGCTGCTGGCTCCGCTTTGCATGTAAATGGAACCCGATGTGGGATTTGTTGGCGCCGAAGGAGTGGGTTTTAGCTGTGGCTGCGCCTGCTGCTGGTAACCATAGGGAGTTGTGTAGTATTGGGATGACTCTGAGGGATTTCCTTCTGCCGCCGTGGAGTCCTGGGCTGGCAGGTTCGCCTTGGTGTGGGACACAATGGGCGACTGTTGAAAAAATAATTCGTGAAAAAAAAAAGTAAAGGAAGTAAGCCTTGTACTCACATCAAATCCTGTGGCCGGATTGGTGCGATTGGCACTCTCCGAGTCTGTGGTTCCAACTGCCTGCTGCTGGCCACTTTGGCTGAACTGGTAGCTCTGGGATCCCTGGGTTCCCTTCAAGGCGCTGCTGTCCTGCTGATAGCCACTGCTGTACTCGTACTTGCCCGTCTGGGGATTGAAGCTGTAGCCGGGATGATTGGAGTAGCTGCTGTACGTGGCTGAGGATTGGGGGGGATGAACATGAGGATTGCTAGGAACTCCAGCTGGTATGGCTACAGGAATGGGAGATGCCTCAGGAGCCGGAGCAGGAGATGAACCTGTCTGGGGATACTGTAAGGATTGGCCAGGATTGTGGGGCATCACAGGAGCCGGTTGTGGCGAGGCTTGAACAGCCTGGGAGGGATACAGCGATGGCTGTGCCGGATATCCCGCTTGTGGTGGTTGCGTGTAAGCCTGGGCTTGAGGATACCCAGCGGCTGCTTGGGGATGCTGTGGAGTCTGTGGATATCCTGACGCCTGCTGTTGCGTTGTTTGAGTCTGAGAAAAGGTTGGAGCTTGTTGCTGAGGTGTTGGAGCTGGCGGATAACCCGTAGCCTGTTGCTGCGGCGTCTGGGATTGAGGATAACCGGTGACTTGTTGCTGTGGAGTCTGGGACTGAGGATAAACCGAAGGCTGCTGCTGCGGCTGCGTCTGTGCCTGCGGATATCCTGTAGATCCCGTCACAGATTGCGGATAACCCGTAGATATCTGCTGCGAAGTTTGCGTTAGAGGATAGCCCGCCGCCACCTGTGCCTGTTGATTCTGCTGCTGCTGGCCATATCCTCCAGGTTGCTGCTGCTGATTGGGAGCAAATCCCATGGCCGGTCCCGCTGGATAACCCACTTGCTGTTGATTTTGACCAGCCTGTGAGTATGCACCTCCCGGATAGCCTGCTCCCGCCGTTCCCTGGTAGGTGTTCACCACATAAGGAGCCTGGAGAGATGAGGGCACCTCACTGGCATTGTTATTCCCCGATGTGGCCACATACAAGGGCTGCTGGTAGCTAAATCCCTGGGAGGCAGAGCTAGCTGGAGCTCCAGGCGCTGCATAGGCCAGCGGAGGTACCGCTCCACTTGGAAAGCCATAGCTATAGCCCAATCCCGCTTGATTGTGGTCCAAGGCTGGTGCCTGCAAACTCATCTGCGCCAGGGCTCCATGCAGCGTCTGGGAATTGGGTGATGCCTGAGCCTTGTAGGCCGGCGGAGCTACGTTCTGCTGCTGCTGATACATGGGATTCGTGTAGCCAGCGGCACTGGGATCAAAGTACTGCTGCTGGGTCAAGCTGTACGGCGGCGGTGGCTCATTGGGCGGTAATGCAGTGGCATAGGAACAGGCGGCCTGTGTGGGATTCTCCGAGCCCACGGGCACGGGACGCACTGTGGGCACATAGCCGGGATTGGATGCATCCGCCATGGCTGCCTTGGCCTTTAGGTAATCCCTCAGCTTGGGCGTGCTGTTGCTGTTAGTGATCGCTGCTTCTGCTACGGGTTTACTCACCGCAGGAGGAGGTGTGGCTGCCGCCGCCTTGACACTCTGCATTCGCTGCTGACGCTCCTCCGACTGCACATCCCTGGCAGACCTGAATCTGGTGAGTAGCTTCTGCACATTTCCAGCCAGCTTCTTGTAGAACTCCAATCCCTTGGCCGACTTGGCCATCAGATCCCCGTACACATCATAGGAGACAGCCAGGGAGCTGTAGAAGTGCTCCCTCTTCTGCTTCACATCTTGGAGGGTCTTCAGTACCGGCGCCGCCTTGGCATAATTCTCGGTGAGAGCCTGCAGTATGTTAGCCTGGGCCACCATGTTCAGATCCAGCAGCTGCGTCAACTTGTCGTGTTTGCTGAGTTCCGTGGCAAAGAGAGCCTGGAGACCCTCCTGACCCCCATGGGCTATCACCTTGGTGGTTATGTCATCCTCGTTGATGGCAATCCTTAGATCGGCATGGAATTGAGCTCGCTGAGCCTTCATTTCGTTCACCTTGTTGACTATCAGCTTGACATCCCTGAAGATTTCCGTGGTGTTCAGCTCGGAGCTCAGCTTGGGCATCAGTTGCTGGATTTCCGGCAAAGGTCTGGCCAGAATCTTTAGGTTGTTGACGTGCAGGCTCATGGCATTGCGCAAAGTGTTGTTGGATTCACCGGCTCGGGCATGGGCCTCACTGTACTTTTGGAACTCTCTGGTCAGCTCGGTTATGTGAGCATTGGGAGTTCTTTGCACTCCACTGGCCGACTGGAACTCCTTTTCCGCCTTGGCCTCCGCCTCTAGCATTTGAGAAATCTCCCCTAGATTGGTCTCCACATCCGCTGTTATCTCCGCCAGCTGCGACATGGCCTCCACAAGGTCACTAATGGCGGTTTTGTTGGCATTTAGAGCAGCACAACGATCCACTATGCCCTGGGGCAGCTTGTTGGCCTGCTCCTCATTGATGTTCAGATTATCCAGGGTTAGGGAACTCATATAAGCCTCCAGTTGGGTGTCCTTCTCCTCCAGCAAAGCTCCATACTTTCTCAGCAACTTGGCCTTCTCCTCGCTGTACAAGGAACTGGCCTCATGGGCCTTCATCGGCACCAGTCTGGCAAAGATGTCCGGGCCAGAGTGCTCTTCATCGGTGACTTGGAAGCCAATGCCATTGACCAGATTGGCACCTTGGACGGCAGCAATGGTGGAGAGTTCCGGCACTGCCTCGTGGTAGATGAACTCATTCTCATTCTTGGCATTCTTGCGCTTTGCCTCGACGACATCGGCGGTGAAGCTGAGGGATTCATTGATCTCCCTCTGGTCGGGCAGGCCCTTGGACTCCTTGCGTGCCTCTTCCAACTTTTCCCAGGATGCCTGAAAAGGAATTATTGAGATTATCATTTAAGAATCTTGATTTTCTTAATTTCTTTATAAAAAACCCACCTCATACAAGGTTACACGCTCGCCCATCTGTCGCTTCTCCTCGGCATGTTGTCCCTGGTACAAGTACAGGATGCAGTTCAGATAATTGATCTTGAAGCGCACATACTTCTTCCACAGCTTGTAGACCGAGCTGTCAATGACCTGGGCCACGGGACCCTCATCTCCCCCGGTGAGCAGAGCCGCCAAAGCGGCTCCATAATACACCACAATCTGGGCCGTCACCTTGGCCACAATATGCGGCTTTCGGTTGTCTATAAGCGACTTCTCCAGTATGCATTCCTGGGCCTGGGCAAAGCACACCTGTTGCTGGAACACCAGCAGCTCTTGGGTCATGAAATCACCGCCACTATTGACATTGGCATAGCGCTCCCTCAGCTCTCCATAGGCCCAAGCAGCGGCCTGAAAGTGCGTGCAGGCCATCTTCATGCCATCCACATCGCCACGGGTCACCGATGCTCCGGATTGTGTGTGGGAGGCGGCAATGTTAAAGAGAACAGCAGCACGCTCAAAGCGCAGATCGCTAACCTCGTGCACGGCACTGTGGTAGAGGTCCTTCCACGTAAAGGTAAAGATGCCGCGATCCACCAGCTGGGGGAAACGATTCTGGAGGGCGTGAAGCTGGCAATAGTAGCGCTTCATCACCGGTGCTCCGTCCTTGGTGGTGCGCATGGCCTGGTTGCGAAGTGTCTCCAAGGCATGGACCTCTTTGGAGTAAGCTTCGGGATCTTCATGGTAGAATTCGGCAATGTACTGGGAAGAAACGTGAAAGTTTAATTTAATGTTTAATTAATTATTTTTATTATATTTGTATTTTTATTTATATAGCTCATCAATGTGCAATATTTTCTTTCTAAGAGATTTCTATGGAAAAATGTTACCATGATCCCATAACACATTTAAAAAATATTTTAAATATATTTTA
>JAEIIJ010004384.1:0-75673 GCA_018904815.1 Drosophila ogumai
CTCAATAGTTTATAAACATTTTCTTATTTCGCAAATTTCTTTAGCATGAAAAATTACCCCCCACAATTAATAATTATTTTAAGGGTACCCCCCAAAGGCACTTGAAATTATTTTAGATAGTCTCCCAAGTTAACTTTATCGCCATTAATCAGGGAACCCCATAAAAATCATATTTATCAACCCGTTTTTATTTGCCTGCTATTCAAACTTTTGGCGGCGGAGTTATGAAAAACTTTTTTAATATCCTGGGGAGAGATGATGGGCGGCCAGATGAAACTTTCGCCGGCTATCAAATTCAATAATCACTTAAAAGCCATAAATATTTGGTTGGCGGAAGCGGCCCACCGAACGCGAAAAAAGTGATGCCACCACTTTTCCACTGGCTGTCAATGTCACTTCAATGATTAAAACTTCGGCCGAAGGGATAACCTTTTTTTGAAGGGGCGTTGATGGTGATGCTGGTTCCTTTGGGTCCGAGCAGCAGCCCAATCATCCACCGACGCACTGGCTGCCATTCCCATTCCCCGGCAACCTGGTTCGGATTCGCCTTTTCCCTTATTTTTTTTTTTTTAATGAAAACATAAACATCTCTTTTACCCCAAGTAACTCTGCAATTTGCTTTTTTCTGCCCTCTGTTCCTGCTGCTGTTCCTGCTCCTGATCCTTTGTTTTCTTTCGGTCGTGGCTTGTAATAAATTTTTAATTTTGCTTAATTGAAAATGGCCCGCCTCGCGAACAATACACAGGGAACATATTGAATATCCTTTAAGGCAACAATCGAGATTCTTTAAAGTATTTAATTTCTTTATTTTTGGCAATAGTTAAAAGGATTTTTAAACAAAATTTAACACCAAATCTAGATTTAAAAGTAAACTTTGCACTTGCTTGGATTTTTCCAGCTTCCAAGCAAAGTTTTAAGTGTTTTAAATTTTAGAATCAGATAAATAAAGCTTTTCCCTTGTCCCAATTATTTTTTTTACTGTGCAGCAACAATAAGAGAGGGAATAAAAAATAAAAGCTGCTTCGAATCCAAAGGGAATTATTATTGAAAAAACAAAAAAAGCAGTGCAACTAGACGGAACTCGGAGGAGAGGTTTCTTAAGTCCCCATTGTCTGGCCGACGCACGTGCTCCGTGTGATTCTCCGGGGCCCATCTCCGGGTGGCAGTGGTAGCTACTAACTACGAACTGCCAACTGGGAATGGGACACGTTCGGGCTGTCGCCCAGTCCACTTCAGAGCACCAAGGCGACTCCAGCTCTAGTGCGGGGGCAAGGTGCTAAAAGCTGTTCACATATTTATATAGCCGACTCTCTGAATACCCATATATGGACAAACATTTAAACAAACAAACACAACACAGAACACACTCGGTTGGGCTTTTTTCTTTGGGAATGGGAATGGGAGGTGAGAGTAGCTACTGGTGCTAAAAATGGGTCACATTCTTGCCGTTGCACGTTGCCCCATGAATGGCATTCATTTTGTGGCGCCAAGGCGTTGCAAGCTTTTTCCAGCAGCTTATTTATTGCATATCAAGTGACACCTCAATCCCAGGGCAGATCCGAGATGAGGGGAGCTGGGATCAGGGAACTGGGAGCTAAGAGCTGGGCTAACTGCTCTGGGCCGGGCCAAATGACGTCGTCAACGTCGCTTCAGAAATGTTTTGGCATAAATTAAACAAGGGCTGGCGCACTCACCACTGCACTACGGCATTGTCCGGCTGCAGGAGGGGATTCCCCCCCTTCGGTTGGTCCGGTCTGTTTGCCTTCCATTTTGTCACACATTGGAGTTGAGCTCAAAGAGCGACGCCAATTTGTCTGAAATGTTTTGAATTCTAAGCGAGGACGAGCGATCTGGCTGGTGATGCATGTGGGATGCCGTTGATGTGCGTCCGCCCGGCTCTTTGTGTCGCCTGCCATATTTGCCCAGTGGAGCATGGTTCTGGCAGAGTGTTGATGTGCTCCGTTCCTCGTGGTCTGTTTGATTTTTCCATTTTTCCAGCTCCAACTCCCAACTCCCACTCCCATTTCTCTTTAGCCACCCGGCGGGAGTCAATCAATTCGGTTCGGCTGCGGCTCCAGGCTCAAACTCGGGCTCGGGCTCCGTGTGAATTATGTGGCGATAAACTTGGCCAGGATGGTGCAACTTGTTACCCAATATTGTGTGGCTGGCTGAAAGCGAAACACCTGCTGCAGATGCCACAGATGCAAGCAGCAGCAGCACCACATACTGTCCCGCACCGGGCTCACACGTTGATCTTATCGCTGCACACACCCAAAATGAAAGAGTTTGGCCCAAAAAAAAAAAAATAAAATAAATAAATAAAGGAAGAAAAGAGTGGATGAGCTCAGCCAGAAGAATCTTCGCGGGCACAGCTAGGGGTGAAATAATAGGAATGTTTTGGGTTAAATAAAAACTATATTCAGTGTTTGTTTGTTTTTAAAAATTATATCAATATCTATGTAAAGGTTTTTAGCTAAATCGAGGCTTATGTATTCACTTCGAATTATTAGTATGCCAAAAACATATCCTAATTTTTTACAGGGATTATTTTAGTGAAAAATCAGCTGGGAACTTAATACTGGTCCAAATAAATTAAAGTCTGCTACTGACAATAATTTATATTTTCATCAAAAAATATATTCAAAAATCTCTGCTGTTTACTTAATAATTCTTTATTATTTTGACCACTTGTTAAAGGGATTATTTTGGAAAGAAACCAAAAGCTCTTTTGTTTACCTAAAATTTCTTTAATAAAATCAAAGTCTTGTAGTAATAAATATAAACATTTTCCAACAAATTTAATGAGTTTCTTAAATGAAGATCACATGAAAATAATATTAAAATAAATCCTAAAAACTTAACCTGGTCTGTTAACCCCCTGCATCTTTGCCTTTGCCAGCTTCATGGGCTGCCGTGCTACGTAGCCTCAGTATGCAAGTGCAACTGCAACACCGATCCGGCTCCGGACTTGGGCTTATCTCACTGACCATGATGATGATGCTGCCTTGGCCTTGGGCGTTTCCTCCTCCACCTCCACCTCCACCTTCACCTCCACCTCCTCCTACTCCTACTCCATCTACTCCTTCTACTCCTGCTCCCTGCTCCTCTTGGGGTTTCTGTTTTTGTCGTCCATCCGTTGCCATTACCTCTAGCACCATTTATTTACATTCATTCCTTATTATTTCTCGAGCTCGGAGAGGAGCTGCGGCTGGATATGGGCAGTTCGCCAAGTCAAGGGCCGCGGCTCGCCTCATTGTCTGGCCACGATGAAGCTGGACCTGCCCGCTAATTTCGTCTCTTCACAGATCCCCGATCCCTGCCTCACTGCCCCCTTTATCCATTCTCCGGGTGTCCATGGCAGCTCCTTGTGCATCCAAAAGTTGCGTTTTTGGGGCCCCAGCTTGTGTGGGTTGCAGCTCAGGTGAAATTCCTTGGGTCTGCAGCGGCAAGGAGTTCATTTTTAAAAGGAAAGGAAAGGGTATATAGATTTTCGTTTTGGATTTATTTAGAAATCTATAGTTCTCTGGCAAACTTTGAAGTGTTTTTCAGCTTTTATCTTTGTAAAGTTTAGTTCTTCCTTCAGGTTTAGGGTATCTTTAAGTCGACTCTTTACATCTGGAGCTCCCCTTGATTTCAGCCGGACTCCAGCTTGTGGGAGGCTCATGAAAAATTGAGCAAGTGCCGCACTTGCAATTTCAACAGCTCATCTGCCGCTGCGCAAAACAATTTCTTGGCCCAGCAGCAGCATCAGCAGCAACTTTGCCTCCTTTCCGACTTCAAACTGAGCTTCGCTTACCTGGATTCCAATAGTTGTGAAGCCCAGTTGGCCGCCACTCTTCCCTCTTGAATTTCTCAACTGGCAAGTGGTTAAGTTTTAGTTCAGGAAAAAGGAAAGGAAATCAGCAAGAAAATAAGCAAGAAAAATAATTGCACCTTGATTGTATTTTCGGGTGTGAATTATGCATGAATTGAGCTGAACAAATGAAGCTGCTGTGGAAAACCAAATTAAGTGGTTTTTCTTAGACTACTTTCTTTGGGAAATATAGGAATTATTTCAAAGCTCATTTATATAGTTTATTAAAAGCTATAGTTTGCTTAGCTAAAAACAATAAACTCTCTTTGATAATCCTAAATTTTCTTATGAAAATTTATAGTTAAATGAGTATAAATAATTAAATCTATTATGCATATCACATATGCATAAAAAAAGTTAACACTTCCTTTACCTTATGACTTCCTTGACATGTCACAGGAATTCCTTTTCCATCTCCCCAAGAAAATCCTCAAATTGAGTGTAATTTCTCACATATTCCTTGATTTTTTTGGCTTGTGTCTGCGACCAACTCTCAAAAATCGATTCAAATCAGTTGGATGAGTTCTGTCAACGACAAAAACCTTCAGTCAAAAGGGCAGGGGGGGTGAGGTTGTATGCCAAAAATTCGGGCTATGCATCGGGCAATTCAATTACAAAACCCAGCAGGAGCTCTATCTTCGCCTTCTTTTTCACTTGTCATGTCAATGACCAGGTAGGGCTCATCGCTCACCTGGCGACATGTCAACCTGGGAGGATGGGATGGGTACGTTGGGGTGGCAGGAAATGGGGCGGAGACAAAGTTCCAAAGATAAAGCTCTTGGCATGAATATGCAGCTGATGTGCACTTGCAACCCGAACCCAAGCCGAAGCCCCCAATCCCCACCAGCTTTGTCCCTTTTTTCCCACATTTTCCAACGCTTTAGCCCTAAGCTCCTGGTACAGGAAGAGAAAAACTGGAGATATTTTGTAGCTAAACTAAATTAATATCAAGTTAAATATATCTAGAATATTAATTTAAAAGTTTTCCACCTAAAACTGATAAGATTTTATATGAATTTAAGTAAATTAGCATTATTAAAAATCAAAATAAAGTTTTTCAAGTTGAAAATTATTTTTGTAAGATTCTATTAATATAATTAATGCTCTTAAGGGGTTTTTTTTATATTAAAACTATAACAACAGGTCTATTATTTTTGTATTCACTTATTTCATGATTTATCTATATTTCATTTACATCCATTTTCCGCCGTGCTCTCACAGACGACAGTCTTTTGCACTCACTTTTGCACCATACAGTTTTCTGCCATCGAGGAAAAACATTGAAAAGCGAGTCATAGATTTCCGTTTGTGCGCCTCGGAAACAATGGCATTTTCATGTTGCACGTAAAACGAACCAAATAAAGCCGGGGAAAAACTACGGGGAGAAGGTACGAGTACGAGTACGAGTACTACTATCGCACAATATAACTTAAGTGCAATTCCGTTTTCATCCATACATATTCCACTGCCAGTGGCGCCTTTTTTAAGTGAAGTGAACCAAACGAACAACAAATCACGCACAAATCGCAGGGTGATAATGGTAAATGAACCCAAAGTGCCCTGCGGGATAAGGAATACTCGAAATAAAACTCTACTTCCGGTAGTGCTGGGTTTTGGAAGATAAGACTAGGAAGGGATCTATGTCCAGGCTCTAGAGTTTTGTATAAAAAGCCAGGGTAACTGAAGGTTAAGACATAGTTTAACTGAAACCCTCATCATGGTAAGTCCACCTGGAGGAGTTGGAAAACTAGAAATTAATTACGAAATTCCTTACCAGCAATTCCTACGACTGCTGGTTCTCTTCTGTCTACTCCTGGCTTGCCAGGCTAGAACTCTAGATCAGGAGAAGATTCCGGTAGAGGAGAAGGTGTCCAATCAGGAGGTGGCCTCTCCTGCTGAGGTTCGTCAGCCTGTGGAAGTCAAGCAAGAAGTTAGCAAGGGAAACCAGGAACCAAAGCCACAACTAAGCAACTCCATTAACAACCAATTCATCGAGGAAGCCCAGCCATCCCAGGCTAACTCCAAACCTGTGGAGGCCCAGGTCCAAGCCGAAGTCAAATCCGAGGAGAAAGAACCCATTGCCAATGAGATAACCAAGGAAGAGGAACAAGTGTCTCCCAAAGAGGAAACCCCTAAATCGAATGTTGTGCCCCTGAAACCCTCAGAGGTCCAAGGACGCGACATTGGCAATGTCCAGTATGTGTACGATTCAAACGGTCAACTTTTGGGCGTCCAGGATCTGGAGAAAATCTTCAAGTACCAGGGAGTGCAGGTGTTCAACGGATCCCAGTTCTCCGGCCAGTATCAGAACCATTATGCTAACCACTTCAACAAGTTCCAAGGCTACCCCAAGGTGGAGTACGTGCCGGACACTGTGACGGTGGTGAATACCACAGGTGCCAATGTGACCCATCACATTCATAACCACACTCACTACTATTCCAACCAGAAGAAGCCCGGCTTCCCGCTGCCCTTCCTGCCCAATCCCTTCGAGAAGAACGAACCCACCTATGTTCACGTTAACTCCACCTCCGGCAACGTTACCCAGGTCCAGTACACGGATAGCAAGCCCTTCCCCTTCCTGCCCAATCCTTTCACGGATTTCCCCAAGGTAGTGGGTCTCAGCCTGGTCCTTCTACCCAATCCTTTCTACGTGAACAAGAGCCAGAGCAGTGTGGGCAGTTCCTCGGGCAATGTCCAGTATCAGTATTACGATAAGTTCCGCTCGTTTTCCGATGAGCCTCAGCAGAAGCAGCAGCAGAAGCCCAACTTCTACCTGGTGCCCAATCCTCTGGGTAATCAGGTACCCACTGATGGTCAAAAGGCTGGCGATGCCAATGTCCTGCTGCCTGTGAATCTGGCTGCTTTGCCACTCTTGGTTCCTACCTCGGAGGTCAGCCAGGGAAAGGGCTCTTCCGTCTCCTCTTCCGGCGGCAGCATCAAGCTTGAGGATCTGATCAAGGCCACCAATGTCCATGTGAGTCAGCCCTTGAAGCTCCAGGCCAGCAATGGAGCTAGCCAGTTCCAGAAGGATCAGGCTGCTGTGCAGCAGTTGATCCTCAGCCATCTTACCCAGCAGCAGAAGCTCTTCCAGAAGCAGTCGCTGGTCCCTGACGAGAGGCGTTCCCAGTCCTCGGCTGGGCCCGCTGGAGTCCAGGCGGAGGAGGAGAGCTCTGTCTTGTTTGCTGTGGAGATACCAAAGCCCATTTATCGGTTCTTTAAGGGAATCTTTGGAGGATTCTCTAATTAAGAGAGGGGAAGGATGAATAATAACCGAAAGAACAACCAGGAACTAAGCAGGAAACACGAACTAAGGCATATAATTAGTTTTAAGATTTTTATATCAAGACAAGGAGTCACTTAAAATAAATTAAATTGCATATAAACCCACACAACCTTTGCTTTAATTTGAAAAAAATAATTTAAACTACTTAATATTAAATTAATTAAAATGAGAAATTTAAAACAAAGTTGAAAGAAAAGCAACTCCAGGAAACCTTTCCCCAGAGGCCACAAAAATCCAACCTGTGCCACAAACACATTAAGAGACCCACAAACTCAGCCAAACTGAATTTCGAGGAAGGAAACTCGAGCAAATATGATAAATGTGTGTATTTAGGAATCATTACCCGGGCATTTCATTCATTTGCATAGCTAGGAGAAGCAGCAGGAGCAGGAGCTGGGCGGCGCCGTCATTCCCTATTAGGTTATCAAGCCGAGATGGATATAATCAAAATGTGAACCCCAGCACACACACCCACCCTGAAAGTGGGGCCATTATGCTGAATATATTCCAGGCAACTGCACTCGTGACTGCTCAGCTCAGTCCTCTTGGTTTTGCACCCCTTTTTCGCCGGTTTTTCCCTGCATTTTCATTTCGAAGCCAGGATTCCGGATGCAGAGATGCTCACAGACATTCGCACACGGGCTTCACATGCATATCCTTCTGCTGCCGTTTTGCCATTTTAATGAATACATAATTAGTCTTTTTGCCAAGCTCCCTCATTCTCTGATGCAGCCTCTCACCCCCAAAAAGGTCACAGCCAAGGCCCAGTTCCAACCCCCAGGAGCTTCTCCTTCTTCTGCTGATGCTGCTCCTGACGATGCTGCTACTGCAGCACCTGTTCAAATCATTCGCAATCTGAATTTAATGTCCATGCAGCAACACGTTCCATGGCCTGCATCAACATCTATGGTCTGCCTACACTTGAATTAAATATGTTTATGGAATTTAGAATTTAATCAGGGTTTTGATTTTGGTTTTCTTGATAATCTAGCTGCAAAATAATCTTTAATAAATACAGCAACAAACTCGTAAGAAATTGTATATTTTTTTTACTCTTGGAGGGAATTCTGATTCAGTCACAAGCTGGTGACTTAGTGAAGGAGTCATTTCCGACCCTGTAAACCATATATATTCTTCATCAGCATAAACAGGAGAATCTTTTTGGCTATTTTGGGAAGAAAAAAAATTTTTCAAATTTTTCTAAATTTTATAAGGGGTAACATCGTTAAAATTATCAAAAATCAACAAAAATTTAAATTTCTTAAAATTTCAAATTAAGTTTGCAGATTTGTTAAACTGGAAAGAACTAGCATAAAAATGTTTACCAAACTGAATTTAATGCTTTTTTGACTTGGTTATGATATTTTTAAACTTAGATTTGTCCAAAAAATTGGCATATAAAAATATACAAAAATTTAGGAAATTTGTAATTTACGTTTATTTGTAAAAATAGATTTTCTTCATCAAACCCCATTTTCCCAGTGCATTGCCACTGCACTGTGTAGTTCTCTTATAGGTTCATTTTATACTCTTATGCAATATGGAGATAATGTTTACTCCTGTCCAGGTCCAGTGAAAGAGAGAGATATGTGGATAGAGCGAGAGAGCAGCACATAATTGCCCGGATTACGCTGGCTCATAAAGTTTTTTCCCGGGCATTTGCAATTGTGTTTGCATTTCCCTCCCACCAATATCGGGGATTCCCATCAGGGGGAGGAGGAGGAGCAGGACCAGGAGTAGAGGCAGGAAATTGCTGTTTGCTGGATATCGTTTATTTAATATTTAATTGAATCCGCTACCGAGCCGAGTTTATTTTTTCCATTATCAAGCTACCCGCTCAGGTATCCCAATGAGTCCTTGTGCAGGACATTAGTGCCGGCTTATCGGGTTCATTTTCAGTGCGCAAATTGCGATGATATTTCCGAAAAATACACTCGGCCACAAAAATGCCATTGTTATCGGTTGGTTAATGGTGGGCTCACAGCAGGCCAACGCTGCGTATACGCAATATTTTCACTTTAAAATGTACGGTAGGGTACTGGATGGTAAATGGGAAAAAATAAAATAAATTAATAACTTCTAGTTAAAGTAAGCCGCATCCCTTTGGCAGAGCCTCCTTTTCGGGCCCCAAGTTTATTACTCAAAGGAATTGGATAGAGTCCCAAAGTAGCAGCCGCAACGGATGCCCATAAATATATCATGAAATCAAAAACTTTGC
Organism: Drosophila ogumai; assembly: GCA_018904815.1. NCBI lineage: Eukaryota > Metazoa > Arthropoda > Insecta > Diptera > Drosophilidae > Drosophila > Drosophila ogumai. Next base: position 9,358 of record JAEIIJ010004384.1, read on the forward strand.
CACAACTTCTACTTCTGCTTGGCTGCCCCGTTCTTCTTTTTGATTGGTGGCAGGACCCCCTCGTCCTTTAAGATTACACTGCTAGAAAAATTGAGAGAATTAGACGAAGAAACCACAAAGAAATAATTGTTAGCTTGATTTTAAGATGTATTTTTTGTTCTTATTCATTTTAAATTTGTAGCTTAAAATCGAATTAAACATTTAAATAGGTCCCTTAATTTTTATAAAATTTAAAGGTTTATTATTACCTCTCAACTACCCTTAATTTTTCCTTGGTGCACTCACCCACTTGGCTGCCCTAAGCTTGCGTGTAAACGTGTGGGGCAAAGTGCTGGCCACACGAACAACAAGAGGAGCAGGAGCAAAAGCAGCTCCCAGGACTAGGAGCAGGGGCATAAGCACTCCTAGGACTAGGAGCAGGAGCAGGAGCAGTAGCAGTTTCTCAAAGCGGCAGAGTAATGCGTTTCCGCTTCCGGACAGCAGCTTCTTTCAATCCTCCCCTTTCCCCCATCCTTGGCCTTGGGTTCTCGCCCAGTCAATTCAATAAAACTTGTGTCCATTTCATTTAAAATTCCCTGTTCTATCTCTGTCCTGGAGCAGGAGCCAGGCAGGAGTCCTGGGCTGGCAAATTAATGGTGTTAAAATTAGTGCCTTGGACGGAGTGGCTGCCCGCATCCTCACCTCAACCTCCAGGCAGAAAGTTTGCCATCTGCCCAAGGAGCCCTCTCCGTGCTCTCCTTCTTCTATTTATTCTATTTATTTAGTTGTCACTCTGTAGGAAATTATGCCATGTTGTTGCTCCTGCGACACGTGTAACCGGCTCTTGGCTCTTTTACCTGTCTTCACCCCGAAAAAAACGGAAACTTTTCCTCCTTAAAGTTTCCATTTTGAGAAAACTTTTATTCTAACTTTTTCCCCGTTCTGTTTTCCTTTCTGTTCAGGTGCTATTCAGGAGAGACGTTTTTTTGGCATCCTCCGTTCGGCCAAAAGGAAGGAAGGTAAGTGGCCAGTGATGAAAATGAAGCCTCTCCAAGGGGAAAACCGAATATTTCCCTAATGAAACCAATTAAGCAAACAGCCAAATGGCCAAAAATTGTGGCTGCAAAATGATGAAAAATCAAAGGCTAGACAAAGGGTAAACACGGCAGAGAAAGGGTGAAAGTGGATGGTCGAAAGGGATAGACTGAAAAAGGAAGGATTGCCTCAATCACGAAATGAACACACAACATCGGGGGGAAAAGTTGCCATAGATTGATGGGACTTTTCAAATTTAAATGCTCTCTGCGGTTGATTTAAACGAGCTTAAATTAAGGTGTATCTTTGAGGGGAAAACGATGCAGATAGAGATACAAATACAGATAGAGTTAAGGATACAGATACAGATAAAGATACAGATATAAATATAGATATAGAGACAGATAGATTTAATGGGAATTTTTAAATCTAAAAAAATTTATATTTTAAGAGATTAAGTGCCTTAACATCTAGTTTTAATGAAAGTATTTCAACACTGTTTTAAATTTCCCAAATATAAGTTTACCTAAATCCTATCTATTCCTGTTGCTCCTATATTTCATTTGAAAAAGTGTGTTAGAAACTCAGGAAAAAATTCCCAATATTAAAAGCGAATTTCGTACCTCCAGCTGTGCCAATTTCCCACAACACACATATCCCCCATAGAGCCGTAGTAGGTTTTCCTGGCCGTGCAAAAGCCATTTGCCAAAATCAATACATTTATTTAGACCGCAGGGCCCCAAAAAGGGAGAGAAAAGCAAAGCGGAAAGCAAATCAAATGCCGACGAAAGCGACACAAAATGTATTTAGCATTTGGCCAGATATATATCGGGAGAGAGAGAGAGCGGTGAAAATATATTGTAAAGGTAACTCCCGACTGCCTATTTGGTTTTGGTTTTGGCCAAATCGTTTTACGCTTTGTTGCCGCCGGGCATTTGGCCAGCCAGGATGCAAATATGTGCACAGGCTTAACGTATCCAATAAAGCCAGGACAGAGAGAAGGACAGAGACTGACAGGGCGAGAGTGGGAGCCACTGATGGACAAAGCTCGGCGGACTCGGCTCGTCATCATTGGACATAAGCAGCTCAGAGCTGAGCTCATACAGAGGAAGAACGATTTGGAATTAGAGACTTAATTGCCTTAAGGCCGAAAGTCAGTTTTCTCTAAGGAAAAGTGGAAAATAAAGTATAAAATTTAAGACAGAACTTGCTAAAGAACCACTCTTTTGATTAAAGGCGATCTTGCATGGGTTTTAAGCCACTTTCAGATCCCAATTTATCTTAAAACCCTGCTTATGGCTTATTAATGTTTATAGTCTCCACGATTTATTATGACTCTAATTCGAATTTAATAGCATTTTCCCCCAGTGCAGTCTCCCTCCCCCGGCTCATCCGCTTAGTTGGCTCCGATCTGGTGTCTCTACCACGTGTCCGTCCAGTGCAGATTAGACCTGAGCTGGAGCCCCAACAACTTCATCTGCTGTGGGGGGGAGGAGTGGCAGTGGAATGGAGTGGCGTGGCGTGGGTTTCATTGGTTTCACTGCAACAATGTTGCGGCGGTGCGATTTATATCGCTGGCCTTAAATGTCATTACCAGCTAAATGCCTTTAAAGAGGCCCCATCCATTTGCCCTGACCAAATGGCGCCAGCACCGAAGGTGCGACCAGTGACCAGTGACCAAGAGGCCACCCGTCGCGTGTCTCCTTTGAAAGCAAACAGAGAGGAACTACCTGGCAAGATCAGGTTTTTATAAAGAGAGTGAGACTCCGACTCCATCTCCTCCCCGGGGGCAGACGCATTTATCATCCCGTACCCGTGACGCGCTGTCGCCTTCAATTACACGCAAATTATTCTGCGCTCAGCGAACGGGAGACGGGACGGCGGCACCTGTGTCTGTTACCTGGTCTTCCTGCCTCCGTGCTGGAGCGGATTTTATCTTCATTGCGGGGAGACATCTGCCGGGGCGGCCAGTGATCAATCTGCCTTATGTCAAGCTCTGGCCAAACCGATGCCAATCTGATGCTCCAGTTCGGATGGTTGCTCTTGGCAGCGATTAAATTGATTGATCAATTGGGTATTTTTGGGAAAGCGGATTAGAGTTCTAACTTGTGTCGTTATACGGGGTATTTGAGAGGTGATCTAAGTTGATATTTTTATGTATTAATATTTTGAATTTAATCCAGAAGCAAGTGAGAGTTTAAGAGGGAATAAAGGGGGTTCTGGGTGAGTAAAAAAATATAGTTGAAACTTAAAGTAAATTTCTTAGAATCTTGAGAGCTTCACTTTGGGGATTTACTACTGATAAACCTATGCTTTTTGAAGATTTTTTTTAGCATATTGATCTTAGGAGGAAAATATTTCTAGGCCTTGAAATTTCTCCTATTTATTTTCTTTATAATTTATAGTAATAATTGTATCTCAAGGATATCTCAGGGATATTTGAGAGATTATCTAAGATGGGTTGTAATATTTTATAGAGGAATTTAAAGCAGGTGGGGGTTTGAGATGGGACAGAGGAGTTTTTGGGTAAATAGAATAGGATGTTTGAACCTTTGAGGAAAGTTCGAATTTTAAATTTAAACTACTAATCATTTTCATAGCTTATTTTTGGGTATTTTATGTTGATAAACCTAAGCTTTTTGAAGATATTTTATAGCAGCTCTTTCCTATGTGGGAAATAGTTCAAGCTCTAAAATTTAGGCATTAATATTTCTCTTATTTATTTCCTTTTTCTTTTCTGTAATTTCCTTAAAGTTAATTTGATCATTTCTGTATTTTTTCGAGTCTAAGACCGATAAAGGCAGCTTAAATGTTTATATTATATTTTCTTTTGACTAAGACAGCTTAAAGTGGCTAAAACTGACTCTGCGATCTGAACATTCCCTCTGCTCAAGTGCCAATGCTCGTTTCCTTTTAATTGTCCACTAAAATATGCCGCATGCCCGTCGAGGCGAGTCGAGAGCCATGCAAATACTTGAAGTTTGCCTCAAGTGCGCGACTGCATTGGCGGATGCGCCCTCCTCATCCTCCTGCTCCTCCTGCTCCCCCTCTAGTGCTTTCTAATTAAACAATACAAATGCGGATTGCGACTCAAAGACAAAGACACGCATTCCGGGGGAATTGGAATTTCGGTGGCGGTGATGATGCTTCGTCAACAATTTCGCCATGCAAAATGTGAGATGAGGAGGAGATGGGGTCCTCTGATGGCGGGAATTTTATAATTAATCGCAAATTTCACAGGTTTCTCACACACTCAGTAAACAGTAAGTAGTCTTTATTCACAAGTAGGCATCCCTTAGGTCTATGAAGTCGTCCAGCTCCTCGGCGTAGTCCTCCACGGAGCCACCGGTCTCGCCATGGCGCGAGTAATGATTGAAAATCATGTCCCTGGTCGCCGGAGCCACCTTGCCGCTCTCGCAGTCGTGCATGTCCTCGTACGTGATTTCGCCGTGTCCCTTGCCCCGGCCCATTCCGCCCAGGTCGTAGCTGCCATAGCCAACAGCTCCTCCGTTTCCTCCTCCTCCGCTGGCTCCTCCTCCTCCGCCTCCTCCCAAGCCCTTGGACATCCCGTTGCCATTCCGCTCTGCTCCGTTTGAGGCGAAGCCCATCACCTTGTACACCGTCTGCTTGATGCCACCGTGTCCTCCGCCTCCTCCGCCGTGGGCATGGACCACCTTGTAGACGGTGTGGGTGTGATGGTGTGTCTTCGTCTTGACCGGCACGTGGATGATGAGGCGGCGATGGGCCCGGCGCGCCGCTATGCCCGTTGCCGTCAGCAGGAGCATCACGACCAGCAGGTTGCCAGCCAACAAGTGACTTCGCGTTGTCGCCTGTGTTTTGAGGGGATTATATATTTGAGAATAGGTGCTAATAGCGACTTGTTGGGGTCAAATATGGGGGTATTTTGTGCGTCATTAAATTTAAGAGGGAACTTAGCGGCGGAAATTAAATAGAAATAATTATTTTTGAGAGATTTAAGATAAATTAAAAGGCAATAACTAATTTAAGGAACTTATCGGATGAAATAAAAACATAAAGAAGTTATTCCCTTTACTTTTTTGTTCTAATGGAAACTTTAAACAAAATGTATTAGGATCTCTGGCATCACATTTTTTTTAGGAGAAACTAATATTTCTTATTTATATATATTTTTTTAAAATAACAAACGGTATTCTTGGTTATTTTGTTATTCTATTTGGTTCAACTATAATACATCTTATCTAGTTTTCTTATTTTTCTTCAACCAAACTTGTTTAAGTCCATTAAATATTCACAAAATTCCTTCAAATAAAGTTGATTACAAGGCTCCAAGGGGAGTCTTAAATTTTTAATTTATTTACAAGTCCTTTGGTAAATTTTCCAATATTCTTGACTCACTTTGGTCATTTTAATGCTGCTGCTGAGCTGCTGAGCTGCTGCTGCTGCTGGCAGTTGTGGTTAATTCCCGACTCTGCTTGCTGTTTGTCAAGCAGATCCTTTAATTAATCCTTTAGTTTGTCCAGCCGGACCACCGAATGGCGCGAATTCACTTTCAACACTGTGTTCGCCGGCTGGAATCGATGGGGCTTTTATATTTGGATGCGGTAATCAGGTTCAGTGCACCATGGCACCATATATACACATCCCCCTATAATGCCTATCCATCATTATCTTCGGCATTGGCGTCGGCGGTGTCGATTGCATTGCAGTGCAGCCTCCGCGGAGCCGCAACATTTGCATGTGCAGAGCCACAGCCACACACAACCACACACACACAGTGGCGTCCATGGAGTTACGTGTGCCTAATTATTGCTTACAGCTTGTAGAGCATTAAGGCACTGAGAGAAATTTTATGAAAATGTTATATACATTTACAAAAATTTGTAGAATTATAACTTATTTATAAAACAACTAAAAACTTAATTTATTTAATAGGTTTAAAGCTTAGTAAAGCTAAGAACTTAAGTCGGTAATAAAGTCTGAAAATTAAATAGTGGTTTCCTCTAAAATTCTAAACTGGCTGAATACAAGTTACATTTAAAGAAGCTTTCTACTTATATTTAACACTTCTTTAGACAAAGTCACATTATAATTAATTCCTTTGATTTGGAACCCTTAGAAATAACTTTATTTACCCCATAGATTTTTTTCTAATTCTATAATTTAGCTAATAATTTTCTCCCAGTGCCCCCCTCTAAACCTTTGGGCGCGGTTGGTGCCCAGTGGAGCGCTCCAAGTATTTTGCGCCAAACAAAAACATTTTCGCCATTTCGCCGCAGCTTCTCTCATCCATCCATTCGATCTGCTGCTCCCGAATCCAAATCGGAAGCGCCGTTTTCTGGTGACTGGCTCTGGGAGCCGGCGAAACGGAATTAACCATTCCGCAAGACATGGAATCTCACATACGACGACACCGCCTTAAATCCAATCCCAAAGCCATGGCATTCAATCTTGAGACGAGAGCTTTGTTCAACATTTTATGCAATGCCGCGAAATGCGGAAAAGACATAGATTCGAGCGTGTGTTTTTCACTTAACATTATTACTTTAATTAACTGGCAAGGCATGCGAGAGGTGGCCAGGGGCCAGTGCTTAATTCGTTGCGTATTAAAAATGCATTTCATTAGCATTTGCCAGTGTTTGATTGCATTAGCATACGTAACTTGGACAATGGCTCACCCAGTTAACGGGGCGTATGCGTAACGTATCGTAATTGGTGTTGCCTCTCTGTTCTGTGGGGGGTATTTATTATAAATTTTAGGGGTGTTAGGGGATTTTCTTGCTCTAAATTAAATTATTTGCTTAATTTTATATATACTTTCTTTATTTTTTATGAGTAAGGGTTATGTAATTAGACCAATATGGGGATTTATATTTGTTATTATTCATTTCAATTTTCTCCTTCATTTATATATTTTAAAATCTGTACTTTCTTTATTATTAAATATATATTATTTTACAAGTTTTTTTTCCTTTTTTAAATACCTTTTTTCTTGTTTGCTTTAGCTTTAAGTAATTCAAAAGTTATTAAAGTTTATACTCAATTAAATTGTTTGAAAAATAAATTTCTCTTTAAATTATAAAATATTATAGGTATGAAATTTATTATGCATCACATGCCTATACATTTATTTTATTTACTTTAATTTTATATTCTTTATTTTACATTTTATTTACTTTTATTGTATTTTCTTTAATTTTTTTATATTCACTTTAGTTTTATAAACTTTTATGATATTTACTTTAATGTTAGTTATTGCCTTTATTTTATATTTACAATTCCGCTTTGCCATGTTTTACTTTCGATTCAATAACCTTTATTCAAACCATAACTTTACAGATTATTTCAATTAATTTCGCTGTGGGAATCGTAAAGTTATTATTATTTAATTTTACGACTTTCGGCTATTAATTGGCAGCTGGCAATCAGCAAATATAACTTTTATATATTTTTCTGCTTGAGTGACTGTGAGCACAACTGTACCAACTACCCGTATATGTATGTGCACACCCACTGCCTCAGCCTCATTATTTGGATTTAATATCGCGCCCAGAATGTGCACTCGTAAAAAGCACCGAAGGAGGAAAAGCACATGAAAATCCGGGCTCCAGAAGAATCCATAGCATATGGCTAATGAAACGTGGCCCGGGAAAGTTTTTTGGGGGAGGGTGGGGGCAAGGCCAGCAGCAGATAAACTGCAGTAATAAGTAAACGCCGAAATGCGTTGTGGAAAACGTGCGCCATGAATTCTATAACTTTATGGCCATGGCCGTACTCTAATTGTTGGAAATACCCGAAGGATGCTCCAGGACCTGTTCAACATTAAGTGCGTTGATGCCTTTTGCCTTCACCTTCACCTCTTTTTCTGTTTTTATGTCCTGTGCAGAGGGTATTACTTGGCAGAAAGTTTGGGCCTAGAGAAGTTTGGGTTGGCTTTTGGATTTTTGGCATGAAATAAAGAACTAATAATAATAATAGCTAATAATATTCATAATTAATTAAAATTTAGTGTTTACCTAAAGTACACAATTATGAAATTTGTTCTGTAGAATCTTAAGGATCACCTTTCTAATATGGATAGAATTTATTATATTTTTGGAATGAATACATATAAAATGTCTCTTTTTTAAAAAAGTTTTCTTTGTAATTAAATACTTAAATAAAATATTATTAATAGTTTATATTTGTATATATTTTTAAAATATAAAATAATATATTTATTTGTCTTGAAAGAGTATTTCATATTTCAGTTTCCCTAAACTATAAACCCCACTTGAGCTCCTTATCCTTTTCGTGCCTGCCCCTCAATGTTTGCCCGGGTGTAGTAATAATTTTGATCAACTTTTATAAGCGGCGTCATCAACCTGTGTGTATGTATGTCCCAGGCTGAGGATGTGGGTTTTTGGGGCTTTTTGTGCAGGGGCTTTTCCAACAGCTAACAAACTAACTAACAGCTAACAGCTGCATAAGCTCAGGCCGCCGACTTGTTGTTTGTGTGTGGCCTTAGTTATGCCTGGCCATAAACTGCATGCGAAATTACCAAAAAGCAGGCACACACACACACAGCACACTTTCCCGTTTATGGGGCCAAAAAGTTGCTCATTTACAGCAATCTGGCTGAGAAGGATAACGCGGGGGCTGCCTAGAGACGATGCTGCTAATAAAATGAAAGCCGAGGCGCTAACAAGCCGCAGCAGAGTTCGTAGAGGAGGAGACGGGAGCCCCGGAAAACCCAACAGGCAGGCACTGAAACTAACCCAACCAAGCAGAGTCGTAAATCCTGGCTCTGCAGCCTCATCCTCATTCCCTTGCCCAAAAAATACACAAGTCCTGCACTAGCCACCCCGAACCCAACCCGGATCCGGGCTAAGCAAACTCGTAAATTTGAGGAAATTACAACATGAAAGTCCTGGCCGGCAATGCGCGACTCTAAATTAAATAAAAATACACTGGGGTGGGCATCAAAATGGATGCACTGGGGGGAAATAGGGGGCTTAATTGATGCAATTTGGAAAGAGAAATAATTTTTTTAATACAAGTAACATCTATACAAATTTATTTGTTTGTTTTTTGGATTTTAGTATATTTTAAAATATTTTTTGAAATTTTTAAAATGGTTAGAAAAAGTTTTTGCAAAAGCCCAAATAATGAATTTTATTATTTTTTTTTAATTTGCCAAAGAAAACACTTTTTTTCCAGTGCCCAAACTTGTTGAAAAGGGGGTGAAATTCGAGCAGAGAGTGCTAGTTGGTCAAAACTTTCCGCACCTGTTGGTAGGTGGACCCTGGAGCGGGTCACGGGAAAGCCGGGGGTTAGGCAGTCACAAAACCTGGCGTTAATTAAAGCTGCAACATAAGCTCTGGCAGGACACAGTCCGCTGATTCTGGTGGATTGCTAGAACTCCAAACAGGAGCAGGAGGGTGGGGTGTGTCCTGGGTGGCCACTTGGGAGTGGCGAGTGGAAAGGGGAAGCTGGCCGGGCGATAGAGCGCGCTCAGATTTGTGGCAGCAAAAGTTTGTTCGCCCATCCGGTCGAGAGACGAGAGATTTATGTCAAACTAAAGCACTTGATGGCAGAATAGTTGGCATTTAATGGCTGCATTATTGGAGTTTGTTTGGAAAGTGCCGTAACTAATGGGTCACGGCTCTGTGAGATTCGAGGGCGGATCTGCAGGTTAATGCGTACAAATTGCCATTTATCTGTGGCGAACTTTCTGGGCTAAGAGCCTAGTGCCTCTACTCACAGGTGGAAAGTCAGCTAATGGCCTTGGACAGAGCTTCGAGTGAGGGAATTAGTATAACTCAATTTGTGTCACCTTCTAAAGGAGGGAAGTTCCATGTCAATGGGTTTTGCGGGAGTTCTATAAGAGCTCTTTTATGGTTAAGCGATCTATGATAATGAGAGCTTTCCTCAGGTTTATTTTAATTACTAACAGAAAAAGTGATATTGTTACCATCATTTTTAAAGCAAATGAAATATATAACCTTTGGTTTTAAGCCTCCCCATTCAAGGCACTGATTTTCCCCCATCAAAAGCTTAGCTTTTATGGCATAACTCCCGCTTATCTGAACTCATCCTGGTTGAATCCTCTCTCGAATCCACTCCGTTCCGCTTCGTTCCGTTCGTTCTGGCCGGGAGTCAAATGTGGCGCACATCAAAGCCTGTGATGGCCATCAGGGCCACCTGTGCATGTCCAAAAAGAAGGCCCACCCAGCACCAGCATCGAGAATCAAGAGCGCGCATAGAGGAGCTGCCTGGAATGGCCCCAAGGAGTGGGAGTGGGAGGAGCAGGAGCAGCAGCAGCAGCTCTTTGGCTAAGGCAATAAATTTCGATTACATAATTTGTAAATTGTTATAACCCGGCGAAATTACCATGAAATCTCTCTGGCAGGGCATTAAAAAATCTGCCACTTCTGGGCGGGAATAGGAACAGAAACCTTTCTGGCTCATGGAGGAGGGTTCATAAAGTTTTATGGTGTTTGACTGGAGAGCATCTAACAAAACAATAGGCCTGTTGTGGGATGTGGCTAAAGATTTGGATTTGGGGCCTTTATTCCAGCCTTGCACTTCCTGCTTGGGTGCCTGGGTGGGCAGGACCACACAGAGAGAAATTATTAAGATTAGTTATGATTTTTACATGGAGGAGAAGCCTGCTATCTTTGAATAGAAAATTATAAAAAATTAAAATAAAATAAAGATCCTTTGAAATTTTATCCAATTTCATAAAATCTGATTAGTTTTTCTCCCTGTGCAGGTTACGCATCAGCGGGCGCAATTTCATAGATGATTTCTGTAATGCCGCGATTAGTTTTTATGCCCCAACCATTTGAGACCAGGCCAGAGCCTACCGAGGAGGAGGCTGCTCCCGCTGCCTCGCCTAATTAATGGCAAATTGAAAGAGAATCGTTTATCTGGCACTTGTTATCGCGGCTCAGTCCGAGATTCCGGCTCCCCGGAGTCTATGCTGGCTGTAGAGGAGGCCAAGGGCCATAAATCAACAGCCAATTACAATAAAAATTTATCATGCACAATAAAAAAAAAGAGAAGCGCGAGCTCGGGCGAAAAAATGACGCAGAAATAATTTACATGGCGCATTTTTCACATTTTTCAGCAAAGGAATTTATAACAATGTCCCCAAAGGGACACCAGTAGGCCCCACCTACCTCTCCTCTCTCCCTACACGATGGAAATTTTAATAAAGCACGCGGCATTTCAAAGGAAGACAAAGGGGACTCCATCTCTGACTTCTCCTGCCTTCCAAAAGAACTCCTCCTCGTTTGGGGTTTCGCAATTGCAATTGAGGGATTTTCCCATTCCCCCTCCTACGCTTTGGATGACACTTGAAGACATATTTCCCGGAGAGGCCAAAGTGCACTTGCTCCATCTGCTCCAGGAGAGAGAGAGCTCTTCATTTGGTCCTTTTGCAGAGGTTCATCAACAGCAAGCCATTTGCTGCAGATCCTGGCGAGCAAATCAAAGTGCGTGATGCGTGCCGCTTGCTTCCTTTTCCGGGTTGGGTTAGGTCCGGATCCGGAACCAGCTTTTGGTTTTGGTTACGAATTCGACGGATGCGGATTCCGGTTTCGTTTCGGGCTCAAAGTTTTCCCTCGCTCTCCGTCCTTTGCTGCCAGCTTCCTGTATTTCAATTTACATTCCGCCCGCAGGACTTATTGCTTTTTTCGCTTTGATCTTCCCCCCTTTTATTTTGTGGGCAAAGAAAGCACCCCCGCTCCCAGCTGGAAGGCAGGGCTTTTTATGGCCTTCATGTCCTTTGACGCTTATCGTGACGCCTGGCGCTGGAACTGGCACCAGGACTCTGCCACTAAGGGGGGCACATTTGTCTTCCACTAACTTGATTTCGGCTTCAATGGGCCAACAGAAGCACAGAGAGAAAAATCTAAAGAGTTGGGTGGTAGAATTTAAATATTTTTAATAATAGTTTATATATTTTATCTACAACTTTTTATGACAAATAATTACACAATTAAAATATTTTAAAAATGCCCTTTGGAAACATTTAAAATATCTGTTATGTTTTCCTTGTAACAATCTCTGGATTTATTATTTTTTTTTTTTTGGTTTCTTTAGTGAATTATGTCATTTATAGGTTTATTTAAATATTTTCACCCTGTGCATTTGCCAAGCTCTTGGCCATATGGAAGTCAAGTGCTTCAAAGTTGGCCATCTAGACATAAATACGCACTAGCCGGCAGTTGTTCGAAGGTCCTTGGACATGCGGGCTTAACAGGACAACAAGGACATCTTGGCTGGTACTTTTCCTAGTTGAATTTGAATTTGAATTTGATTCTGTGGTTTGACCAAAAGAAAGGGAGCCTGAGATAAAAGTACGTCAAAGGGAGCTGCCATGGCAGGACAACAGAAATAGGGTGTTCTTTGTGACATTTTAAAAGGAAAAGAAAATAAAGAAAAATTAAAAGAAAACTTTAGAACTTTAAGAAATTAAAGAGCCTTATTATAATGCTAATTATTAATTATTCTCTCGTAGGACTTAATTTTTATAATAATTTCAAAATAAATGCTTAAAAAATCAACCAGCCATAAAATGAACCTCAAGAGTCCATTGCCAACTCCTTTCACCTGCAAATAACACACTTTCATTTCAGCACCGGGTTCTCCTCTAGCTCCTCCTCCTCCACCCTCCTCCACAACAACATTTAAATTTATTAAGGCCATAAAATGATATTTTTGTGGGCCCCAGGTCTGTGGCAAATGGGCTCATAAATATTTAAAACCGCTTAAAACACGCACGAAAAACCAAAAACCAAAAGCTAACAAACGTTTAATTTTATTGCCCTGGCCCAGCCAACCGCATCCCCCGGCCTACACGAAGAATCCCTTCCAACTCTGGAAAAGGGCTGCCCAATCTCCAGGCGATAAAAGATTTTAATTCACTTTTGATCGCATTTGGGAATCGCACCTATTCAAATCTCTGAAATGTCTTGACCACCCAAAGGCCAAGAGCCCATTAAAAGCGAATAAAACTGGGCTCTCCCAGTCGCAACATGATCCCGGCTAATTGAAAAGGTAAAAACTGAAATTTGTGTAAATTATTTTTGGCATAAATTAGCCATTTGATGGCTAAGCAGTGGCAGGCAGGCATGTTGCCATTGGCACCTGAACCAGGTCCCAGCAGCTACACATGGGCCCCTGTCAACAAGGATTAGGAATCGCCTGGGATTGACTTTTTAATGGTCGCAGTAGAGGTGGCCCCGACAGTTAATTAATATATGACTTTTGGAAATCATTGGCTTTTCTGGCCATCTTAGGCCCTTAAAAAGACTTGAGATATTCCCATTCTATAATCAAAATGTAAATATTTAATGCTATATTAAATATTTTTGGAAGAAGCTAAATTTTTAAAATATGATATCTTGGCCAAAAATACCTTAAATTTATTTCGGAAAGCTGCTCTGAGTTAGTTTTCATAACTTTAATAAAGCTGCATACTAAATTTTAAATTTTAAGAAATTAAAATTTTTGGCCAATTTTAAAAAATTTTAATGATGTAACCCCTTATCAAATTTTGAAAAAATGGTAAAATTTTTCTTTTTTTCCAGAGATGGCTAAAACGATTCGGCTTATGATGCTGATCAAGAATATGTATGATTCATAGGGTCGGAAATGACTCCTTCACTGCGTTACTAGCCTAGGACTGAAAATATTATTATTCAAATTTAAATAGTTATCCATAATGTTATATGATAGTTTTTGGGGAAAGCAATACCTAAGAATATCTTAACTCGGCCAAAAAGGCATTTGAATTCGAAAAGCTGCTATAAGTTAGTTTTCTGAAGTTTAATAAATCTGCATGCTAAATTACAAATAAAATATATTCGGAAATAATTTAAAAAAAAAGTTGTATCTCCAAATTATTCTTCTGTTTTAATAGTCTCTGTAAGGAGTGTAAAAAAGAAATCAAGAATAAATTACAGGTAAAATGTAGCTTAAGCTTCAAAGACCCGATTAAATGTAAAATAAAAATTCCCTATCAAATCGGCGTGAAACCGGATGAATTAGCAACACTGCCGACTCACCTATGGACAATCTGACAATCAGGCGAGTTGATGCTGGATTTTATGGCCGCCATGGAGCAGTTGCTCCAGTGGACTGGTGGTCACTTTGATGACTCCTGACCAGGGCTAGCACTTGCTGGGTCGTAAAAGATTTGACGATCTCTCCGGAAGCAGTTTAATTTGTCTTGGCACCTCGCCTAAGTGCTGGGAGGATACGGTAGATTAAGGCCCGGGACTTTAATTAAATCCCAAGGAAATCAGGGTTTTATTTATACGTCTGCCTGGCGTTTGGTTAACCCATTAGTCGCGACAACGTCAGCTCAGTTTATACCGCGAGCAAGTAGTCTCTCAGTGGCCGTTTTACAGTTGTCTGGCGGGGATCGGGAGCTCGGGATCGGGTAGAGAGTGGTCCGTCTGAGGCGCTGCCATGTTTAGTGGCAATTAAAATGTTTTTATCTTATTAGTGCGTCTTATCTGCGGCTGCCATTTAAGAGATATATGCGAGGGACGTGCGCGAAACGCCGACCAAAAACAGTTATCGATTGTCCACCAGCAAAGTCTGGGCTCTGGCTTGGAATCTGGCTTAGAGACGGAGGCCAGAGAAGAGATTAGGCTTGATTGGAAAATTTCTAGAGTTCCTCAGCACTTGGTCTGGGATTATCCTGACCTGGTTGTGGCTTTCTTAGCTAATTTCCCACATTCTAGATAAAGGAAAAAATGTATATCTGAAAAGGTTATCTGAAAGTTAAAGGAAATAAAAATAATATTTGAAATCTACAGCATAATGTAGCCTTTTTTATTTGTTAGAAAACACTTGAATAATTGGCCTTTAATCACATGCAACAGCAATCAATTCCAAAGGCCTTTTTAGCTGTCGGTCCCAGGCACAAATCAATTGCTCGATTTGCACGCTTCGACATTTCTCGATTGAATTATTATCACCAGAGGAGAGTCGCACTGGGCCAATGTGCACACCACTCCACTCCACTGACTGGACACGGGACACCAGGGGCTCCT
The DNA here is from genome assembly GCA_018904815.1 of Drosophila ogumai. NCBI lineage: Eukaryota > Metazoa > Arthropoda > Insecta > Diptera > Drosophilidae > Drosophila > Drosophila ogumai. The sequence goes on from JAEIIJ010004384.1 coordinate 24,402, forward strand.
CCGTCCTCCGTCCAGTGACAGACAGCTGTGCGGTGGCTTTGACTGGTGGTGCCTTGTGGAACGCGCCGGTCCGTTGACCACAATGCCCCAGTGGCCATGTTCATGTTGGGCCAACATCCCATATTTGCAGCAGGCGGGCCAACAAGTTGCAAAACAAATTTGTCAGAGAGCTGACCATTTTTGGGCAGGCGTTGCCGCTTTGGCTTTGTGATTTGTGATTTGGATTTGTGCAATGCGTTTGCCCATGTCGATGTTGCAGTAGTTGCAGTTGCAGTCTTGGTGTTGCTGCCTGCTGCTGTTACTGTTGCTGATGTAGTTGCAGTTGCTGCTGCTGCTGTTTTCCGGCGCAATGTTGTCATTAGCTAATTTGGCAGCCTGCCGTCTGCGTTTAATTAGAGGGCCGCCGTTGCTGAGCTGCAGCAGGCTTCAAGACCCAGAGCAACACTTTCGATTTTAGGCCCCTAGCCGCTGGCCACGCCCTCAATCCGGCCCTGAACCGCTTCGCCGCTGAACAAATGCACTTAAGAAAATATTTATATTTAATCTAGATACCTATTTTTATAAAGAAAGTAAAGGGAAATCCAGTACTGAAATATTTAATAAGCTTTGCAAAAACAAGTATCATATTTCGAAAGTTTCTTATTTGAAAATTTAATTCTTTTCAATATTATTTCCATTATAAAATATTATTTGTTATTATTTTCACTTAATATATCCTTTATTTCCCTGTAAATTCCCAAATTTATTGCCAGTGTGCCAGAGTGGCGATCACGTCTCACGTAGAGGCCATTAAAGGCCACAGCATCACGATCGAGTTGGAGTCGGGCCAGGAGACGGACATGGAGCAGCGGCTCTGGAGCTTGCAGCTTGAAGCTGGAGCTCGTAGCTCGAAGCTCGTTGCTCCGAGTCGGCGGAGCTGAGTGAATGACTTTGAGCTGGCCTGTCGTCACACCCCCATGTAATCCTCGCACGATCTCTGCGCTTGAACCTTTTTGATTAGGGCCGGGGCAACCGACTGACTGACTGACAGACCCCGAACACTCCCCCCTTTGGGGCTGGAGATCCCCCGCAATGGAATCGCCACGCCAAAGGTCGTTAAAGTCGCCGCTGGGCCCGCAGATTTTTGCCTTCTCTAGATCTTGTGGCCTCTTGGCTCAGGGCTCAGGGCCTTGTCCTTTCTGCGCTTCATCATGGCTTAGTTATGATCTCGGGCTGTTTCCCTTTTCAAGAGTAAAGGGTTTACTTCACTTTTTGGTTGGGTTTGTTTATATATAAAGAAAAATTAAAGAAAATCTTACTATAATAAAACTTAGCTTATTATATATAAAATAATGTTTTAAATAAATTTTAATCCCCTCTTGTAACATAATCAATAACATATTAGTTTCCTTTCCTCTGGACATACATAGCTGTCATCCCCATAAATATATAATGATGGCATTCCTTGTGACCATGTTGCTAATTTGTCACAATTTGTCTGCTGCAGTTTCTCTGGCCATAACTCGTGAGAGGGTAACCAGGCGGAGAGTCTCAGCCAAACCTGACTTTATTTTCTCCTCCATTGAAACGTTGTGCAAATGTGCTAATCCGCAGCGGAAAAAAATAAAGCCAAGAGAGAGGCGATCCAATATTTGGTACGAGTATTTCCTTTTTTTTTTTTTTCTTCTTTTTTGAAATACCATCACGTTTCGACATTTTACTACTCACTTGTGGCACGTTGTTGCCATTGAGCATATCAGTTTGGAATTTTATTGGCCACGCTTCTTGCATCCTCGTACCCATACCCATACCCGTCCTCATCCACATCCTCATCTTCATCTTCATCCTCACCTTCGCCTTTGCCTTTGCTTTTGCTCGCTGATCTTGGCCTTGATAGCCGCCTATAAAGGCGATCCTCTCCTCGATTCCCGATCTCTCTCGCTCTCTGCCTGCTCCTGACATTTATATTGGCAAATATTTTAAATATTCCCTGCTCACCCCCCTTCTCGGTGTGGGAGTTGTCCAGGCTGCCCAGCTCCAGGTGTCGTTATCGCTTCTCAATGGTCTTTACGGCCAGCAGCTGGAGGGGGTTAGGTTAGCCCCCAAAAGACAGCCGACGGACTGCACTGACTCTCCACATCAGTGTTTCTCAATTGGAGGAATCTTTAATATAATTGGAATTTTTATTGTCATGTGAAGAGTCAGAGCGGGTACTGGGTGAGTGGCTAGTAGTTGATGGGTTTAACACTGAGTGGTGTCTATTGGGGGGCGTTCCAATCTCAGCCAAGTCGAGGCTTTATGGGGGGTTGATAGCTTTGTAATTTTAATTAAAATTGTTTTTCATTTACATCTATAAGGGTTTTTGTAAGGGGTTGTCAATTAGGAATCACATGTATACCCTTGCAGGGGTATAATTTCAGTCAGAAGCTACAAATGCAGTGACCACATAAATCATATATGATTTATCCTTAATCGTTTTTTAAATGCAACTTTAATTTGGCTATTAAATTTATAAAAATTTTATGTATTATTTCTTTAAATAAATTGTATTATAACTTACTCAATTTTATTACAGTTACCTCGCCGTCACCCACTTATCGCCATACTGGTGGCGATGCCGTTGGTAGCGTTATCAACGATGTTCCAGCCACGGAAGGCAGCCTGCCCTTGAGCACTATAGAGCTGCAGGCCCGGGAGAACGACTACGTGTTGGAGGAATCCGCCTTAAGAGTGCCCATCTCAATTCAGTTGCCGCCGCCACCGCCCAACTACTGTGCTCTGCCACTGACACCGCCGCCCAGCTATACGGAGAGACCCAGACCAGCAGACCCGCATCCTGTCATACCACTGAGATCGGCAGCGGAAGTCACAGGAGCAAGTGAAGCAGCAGCTGCAGCAGCTGCAGCAGCAGCACGTCAGCAGGCGCGTCGCCGAAGGAGACTTAGGGAACTGCAGCAGCAGCAGCTTCGGTTTGCTTCCAGCACAGACAGCAGCTCCAGCAGCTCCGAATCCAGCTGTTCCGAGCTAGGAGACAGTGTCAATAGACGCCAGCGTCGCCGCAGGCGTGGACTGCGGGGTAAGCTCGTTAATCCTCGTTATCCTATAAAACCCACTTAAAGTTCCTTCTTCGTCAGATGCCTATTGTCCAGACCTGTTGCACGCCTGCGCTTTGATCCTTCAGCAACCCGGTAGCAGCGACAGTTCCGTGGGCAACTTCACGGCCACGCCACCGCCTCCGGCCGATCCAGCTCCCACTCACGCTCCCAATCCCGAACCGGAGAGCTTCGAGTACAGCTCGGACTATGTGGAGATCGATGAGCTGCTGCCACTAGTGGCCGGCGGGCGAGCCAAGAGCACTCCGCAGCTGGCGATGGGTCAGAACCTGAGCCTGCGACGGCCGCGCATCTCACTGACCTGGGTGCTCCGGGAGCAGCAGCAGCAGCAAACGCCTCAGACGCAAGCGGCACCCCCAACGCCGCAGAAGGAATCGGTGCCGCAGCATGAGGATGAGGCGGCGCAGGAGCGCAAAGAGAACGAGGTGCTGGTGGTCAGGACAGAGCCGGTGCCCACGCAGCTGGATGTCACCAAGAAGCGGTACAGGGTCAAGCAGCTACCAAGCGGCGGAGAGCCGCTCAATGGCTACGCCACCACGCCCACCGCCCATCAGGCACCGCCCAACGGACACCTGGCCAACCACCAGAAGTTCTTCAGCAACCAGAACCTGCTGGACGTGTCCAGGAGCAATCAGAATGGCGGACCAGTGGCCGCCGCCTCCACCAAAGAGCTGCTTTTCGTGTGCACACCACAGCGGGCGCCCAGGAGCGATGGTCACAGCGAGGCGTTGCTCCTGGCCAGGAAAAGGAACGAGATCCGTAAAAAATTGGCCACCAGACTGCAGCAGGCGAGATCCAGTGGCTCGCAGGCGGGTGAAGCCAGGGGATCGGTCACTGGAGCGGAGTCACTGAAGTGCACCTCCTACTCGGAGCCCAGTTTGGTGGCGGCTTCGGAGGGAGGAGGCGGAGGAGGAGTTGCCAGCGGAGGCCCCTCTGCCCCCCAGCAGCAGCAGCGTCGTCACAGGCATCGCAAGCGCCGGGATCGCAATCGAGTGCAGCGCTTCGGCTACGAGATCCACAACGTGGACGAATTTCTTTCGCGCTGTTCGCTGGCCACGCCGGGCAACATACCCGTGGTGCTGGCCACGGCCAGCACTCTCTACCAGACCCGGCCAGGTGGCTATCAGCTGGAGATCCCCTTGCCCCTTGGCATGGTGGTGAATGCGGTGTTCAAGAACCAAAACTGGCTTTACGTGCAAACGCCGCATGCGGAGGAGGGTTATGTGGGCTATGCCTGCTGCCTGCCGCTGGGGATTCTGCCGCAGCAGGCGAGGGCCGGCTCGAGGAGCACTCCTTGCTGGGAGTCCAATGCAGATGTCTTTCCCCGGCCATGTGGCAACATGACCGACTCGGAGAAGGAGATCCGACTGAGGGGCGGCACTCGTTCCGATGGGGCACGCACGCCACGCAGCGCCAAGCCCGCGGAGGAGCTACTCAAGATCAGCAACACCGCCATCAACAACAATAACAACAACAATCACAGTAGCAACAATAACCAACTGGCGAAAGGCGGCAGCACGGCCAGCTCCTTGTATGGGGAACAGCAGGTGGACAAGCTCTACCTGCGAGCCGCCTCCAAGCCTCGTCTCGTGGAGAAGGCCTACGCCCAGCTGCGATCCACTCGCCAGGTGGCCTCCGGTTCCGCTTCGGTCAGAAGCGGGGCATCCCAGGACGAGTACGTGACCCTGCAGCAAAAGTCATCGAAGAAGTTGTCCAATCCCACCCTTCAGACCCACCTACACCAGTCACAGCCCGCCCGTAGGCTCTCCAATGTGTCCTACATAACCAATGGCCAAAATGGCCAGCATTTGCATCCAAAATTTGTGCCGCTGCCGCCGCCCTACGAGCACAAGCCGGCCAAGAGCCAGGCGGAGGCGGAGGCCAGCCTGAAGGCGTTGCGCCGGCAGCAGGAGGTGGGCCAGCGGCAAACTCTAGTCGCCATCAATACGGACTACATCACGGAGAGCATTGCGGTGCACAAGGGCGAGATTGTGACGCTGTGCGAGTGCCGGGAGTCCAAGGATCAGCGTCAGTGGTTCTACATAAGGACGCGGGATGGACGCGAGGGCTTCATACCAGCCGAGGTGGCCGGGCATGGCTACCTGTAGGTGGCTATAGCCTGGCCAGAGTCTTGAGGGGATGGGAGATATGACTGAGATTTCTCTTGGGACTATCTTCCTTTTGTCTCTCTGGATTCCGTTGCTTCCAAAACGACTCACATCTTCCCCTTAAACCGATCACCACCACAGTCAAGCTCTACATTTAAATCAATTAGCAGTATATCCATCAACATTAAGCACCTTCATTCGATCTTAATTAGTACGCTTCTAGTTGTAAACTCGTAAATCCTAACTCGTAACTATTATCGGTGTCCGTAATTGAATACTTGTGTAATTTGTGTATGTGTGAGCGTGTGGATCCCCCGCCGGGATCTTGTATTTATCATCTAGCCTAGCATTACCGAGTAGTCTCTATGTAATAGAACACTTGCTAAACGCAAATCAAAGACGAAAGCGCAGAGGGAAACTATTTATAAAGATTACTGTACTTGATGCTTCTACTAAATAAAAATTTAAATAAATATCTTGATGTGTTTTTGATTGAAATTAAACACTTCATAGGTGTAAAATATTTGTAATTTATTTTATTAACTCATTTAAAAAACTTGACACAATCGTGATATTCCAATATTTGAGCTAATCGTTAATATTTCCGCTAAAATCTATCAATCGGGTATGAGTTTTATACAGTTTTTGGCCAATCGTTTCCATATTACAATTAATAAGCAATTTAATTAACAATTTACACTTGATTTGTTCTCTGTTTGCAGTTATTGCTTATGCACAAATACGTAAATACGTGGTTTATGAAAATATATATATATGCTTACGATATTGATATCATTTTTGTATATGCATAGGTTCGATCCTAAAATTATTGCAACCTTCAATCCTGACGAGCGTCTCTCGGAGATGCTCCACAAATTTCAACAGGAAGAGTGTGTATAATAGGTAGAGGTACTAAATAGAGCTGGAAATAAATCGATCGATAAATAAATCGACAGAAATGTAGTGAATTGATGTTTTTCTACAAATTTTTACAAGTAATAATAGTCGATTTTAATCGAAAACGGAAAGAATGTAAATTATATATGGTTTGACATCATAGATTTATAATTCTATGGTTCTTTCAATTTTATCTATAAATTTTATAAATAGCAATTAAAATTCGGGATAAAAAATTCCGAAAATTCCAGAATTATAATTAAAAACAATAATTCAAAAATATTTAACCATTCCAAACCTAAAACGTGTGAGACTTGTACGATTAAATCGATTCAGCAAATGTATATCATTTTAAACCATATTTAAAAAAATAATTCAATCGATTATAAAATCGATTTCATTTCCAGCTCTAGTACTTATTTTAATATGGTTTCACTTAGGATGTTAATCGCGTAGATGATAATATCCGAATGAGCATAAATCGTTAGTAAAATTTAGAAATGAAGTAGACATTTACAAAAGTTTTGTTTGGGGACCCATAAAACAAAAATAATTTACAATTGGCTGAGCACTTTCGACCTAACTGAGCGAAATACACAAGTACAAATACAAAGTTTAAAATTGAGGGACAAAATGCTACACAGAATTCACATACACAACTAAAAATGCTACGAAATAAATTAAGCTACAAGTCTGCGTTAAATATATATCGACGTTCGCAACTTAAGTTCTATTCAGGGGGAGAAGATGACTGTCCCGGTGATTGTTTCCTTTATTTGCGAAACTCCGGACTGGAACTGGGCGATGCCGTCGACACATTGTCGAGATTGGTGTTTGTATTGTCAAAGCTCTCGTGCTGCGGCTCCGGCTCTGCGGGTGGCTCGGGCTTCGTCAGCAAAACCGTCATATTCTTCAGGTTGCTGGGCTTCTCCTCCTCGTCATGGTTGATGTTGAGCATGGCATCGTTCATGCGATGATAGTGCGGTTTCTGCGAGGTGCTAGGACGCGAGTAGTCCAAATGATCGTACTCATCTGAGGAGAAGGAGGGCAATAAATGCCTTTACTTATAGGAAAACTCTGGTCTCTTAACACTGGACATGAGTGAGAACGAACAGGGCACTGGCTACTACACACGATATTTTTCTTTTTTGGCTTGGCTTACCCTCGGGAAATAAAATCTTGCTATAAATTTTCACTGATTCATGCCATGAGATGCATATAATATAGGATATATATGTAGTTATAGTAGTTAGTTGTGATTGGATCGTCAAGAGTCCTTCAAACTTACCAGGATCCTTGTAGCCCTCCTTGTGCTTGATCTCATCGTAGACATGCTCTTCCTTGAGCGACTCGTTGTACACAATTGGGTTGGTCAAGTCCGCGTTTAGGTTCTTGGTTAGCAGATCATGATTGTAGTTGATGGAATAGCTGCCTACTAGGGATTACGGATAGAAATATAATTCAAAAATAAATAAAATAAAATATAAATAAATAAATTCCATATGGAGAGCTCCCAAATACTCACCCCTTCCACTGGCATTGGAGTCATCGCCGCCGTAGTCCGTGCTCACGGTGCTCCGCTGGTCAAAGTTGTTCATCTTGCGCAAATTGTTGGGCAGGAGGCGGGTCTCCGCCTGCATCCCGTACACGGGATTATCAAAGTTGTGATTGCTGGGCGGCCAGCCGGTGGCATTCGTTTCGTGCGTGTAATGGACATGGGCAATCTCTGTCTTTAGGTTGGACACACGTCGGCGGTAGTAGAAGAACACAGCAAAAATAATGCAGGCAAAGAGGGTCATGAGGACCAAGGTCAAAGCCACGCTGGCTCGGCTTGCTGAGGATAAACAAAAATCATAAATAAGCACTTTAAAGTATCCCAAAATGCAGCCTGCAACACTCACAATCTTCACCCTGATCGGCTACCCGCTGGGAGGCTATCAGATCGTCGCAATTCTCGCCCGTATAGCCACTCCGGCAGACGCAGCCATGGGCCGCATGGCACTGGAAATTAGCCGAGGGACAGGCGCAATGATTCATGCAATGCTCGCCGTAGAAGCCCTCCGGACACACCTCGTCGCAACGAGTGCCCGTCCAGCCCTTCTCGCAAATGCACATGCCATCGTTTTTGCGGCAGACCTTGTGGTGCAGACAGCGACACTGCTGGGCACATCCCTGGCCGTAGGTGTCCGTGGGACAGGGCTCCTTGCAATTGGCCCCCGTCCAGCCCGGCAGGCACTGGCACTGTCCGGTCACATGGTTGCACTCGCCGCCATGGTCACAGTCGCACTTGAGCTTGCAGCCGGGTCCGTAGAGGCCAGCCGGGCAGGGGTGCTCGCAGATCAGGCCCAAGTAGCCAGTGCGGCAGAGGATCTCGCCGGTTATGTGATCGCAGCTCTTGTTGCCTGTAAAACGAAGAAATTAATCAGTTACCACAAAGATAGTTCCAAAGCTTGATCTCTCTTACCATGCAGTATCTCTGGGCAGCGCTCCTTGCACTCCATTCCATAGAATCCACTTGGACAGGGCTCGGCACAGTCGGCGCCCGTCCAGCCGGGTGAACAGATGCAGTTGCCCGAGTCGGGGTCGCAGGAGGAGTTGTTCAGGCATCTGCAAACTTTATCACAATTGTCACCATAGTAACCGCTTGGACAGTTGGTCTCGCAATGAACGCCTTGGGTTGGTTTTTGGTCGTCGTTTGGGCATCAGACAAGGACAACAAAAAAAAAAAAAAACAGAAACACAAAGGTGCAATACCAGAGAAAAGCAAATTAAAACTCGTAAAGAAACGAAACATTAGGCATGCGCGAAATGAGAAAGTAATGCGAGTAATGAGTGCGAGGGAGTTATGTTAGGGTCTGATAATAGGGTTGGGGTTTTGGGGGGGATTCTTGGGGAGATTTGGTCTATGCTTACATTGATAATCTACTAATTTATTGAACAAGGGAATTATTTTTAATTTATATTCAAAAGGAGATAAATTAAAAGGAGGATGATAGAGCCATTCTTAAGCTTTACTATCAGTACTTGTAGAGAAATCTTTGTGGGTTTGAGATGGTTTTATCTTTTTTACGATCTTAAAAAATTTCTAAAGATTTAATGAAAAAATACATAAAAATACTTATTACTTCTTTCTTAACACAATTGAATAACTCATTGTTAATAAAAAAAAAACTAAATTTTTTAAACCTAAAAATGAGGTGTTCACATAATTTGCTAAACATTTTCATTTGATTATCTTGACTACAGTCTGTTTCCTTTTTTAAAAGTGAACCTAATTCGAAATGCAGGGTTTTAAATAAATTAAAATCAGCAGGTAGTTCAATGGCATTCCTCTACTATTATAATTTCTTTTAGAAAAAAAAAGCAATAAATTTCTTCACTTAAACACGACTCTATTCATGCAATTAAAATAATAAAGCATTAATATGATCCTAACCTAACCCACAATACTTCAGTTAAACCTTTAAGAGCAACCTGCACCATAAAAACCTAACTAATTCTGAGACTTTCAAAGGGTTTTGCAAATAATTCAATGGATTCTCATGAGCTTATGCGGTGTCAATGGCATGTAGATAGATAGAAAACCCCATTGGTAGTACCTCCCCAGTCCTGCTTGCACACACAGCGTCCATTGGTGGCATCACAGGCCAGACTGTTGTTGAAATCGCACTGACACTTCTGACTGCATCCGTGGCCGAATTTGCCCTTCTCGCACTTCCGGTCACACCGCTCGCCCATCCAGCCGGCGGCACAGGTGCAGGTTCCGTTCTGGGCATTGCAGGCGGCATTATTCTGGCAGTCGCAAACGCTTCGGCAGTCCTGGCCAAAGTGATTGAGATCGCAGGGACGATCGCACTTGATGTTCTTCCAGCCGGCCGTGCACAGACACTGACCCGTCTCCGGCTCGCACTTGGCTCCGTTTTGGCAGTCGCAGCGCAGGGCGCAGTCCTGGCCAAAGGTGCCCACGGGACAGTACTCCTCGCAGGTGGCTCCCGTCCAGCCCGGTGCGCACAGGCATTTTCCAGTGATCGGCGAGCATTTGGCTCCATTCTTGCAATTGCAGGTCTGCTCGCAGTTGAGGCCGTAGCGCAGGAAGGTGCAGGGCCTGGTGCACTGGGCACTGCTCCAGCCGATGCTGCAGTGGCACTTCCCCGTCTCCGGGTGGCACAGCTCCGTGTGCTCCATGTCACACTCGCAGGTGCTGTTGCAGTCCATTCCGTATTTGTCCTTCTCGCAGATACGCTCCTCGCACTTTGTGCCTCGCCATCCTGGGCTGCAGATGCAGGTTCCATTGGCTCGATCACAGGTGGCATCATTCTGGCAGCTACACGTCTGACTGCAGTTGAGTCCGTAGGTGTTTAGTGGGCACTCGTCAAAGCAGCGCTCGCCCAGGTAACCAGGAGGACACTCGCACTTTCCGGTAATGTGGTGACAAGGCGCTCCCTTGTAGCACTCACAGGACTCCTCGCATCCAGGTCCATAGCTGCCCACGGGACACTTGTTGGCGCACACCTCACCCGTCCAGCCGGGATTGCACATGCAGGCGCCGCTCTCGGGCTGGCATTTTCCGTCGTTCTGGCAGGGGCAGTCCTGCTGGCACTGGGCGCCGTGCTTGCCGTCCGGACAGCGCATGTCGCATCTATTTGGAGCGTAGGATTAGTAGGGATTCGGTGGGAGGGAAGGAGACTTAGCATAGCGCCACAGGGTAGACAAAGTTAATCGTAGATTTCAGTGGTAAAAAATTAATAAAATGTGGCATGCATAGTGGAAGATCTACGATTAATTTTGTCATAACCCTCAAGGCAAACTGATGTGTCTCCTAGACAAAAGGTGGCTCCTCTTCCCACTTACAGGGGACCCGTAAAGCCGGGCGCACACTGGCACTCTCCGGAGACATGGTGGCACTTGCCGCCATTCTCACAGCGGCACTTCTCCGAACAGTTGGCCCCAAAGAAACCCTCGGGACAGAGCTCGGCACAGCGGACGCCGGCATAGCCCTTGGCGCACTCGCACTCGCCGGTGAAGGGCTCACAAACCGCGTTGTTCAGGCAGTCGCACTGCATCGAGCAGTTCCGGCCGTACCAGCCAGGCGGGCAATCTGGCGGAAAAGTGACACAACAAATTTTGGTTAGCAGCCTTGACGGATCACAGGGAGCGGATTACGGGTTAGTTGCTGCTTGCTCTTGCTCTTGCTCTTCTTAGCCACTTGCATTTTGCATTTCTAAGCAAAAGGACAATCCCAGGAGTGGTTCCCAGGACTCGACGCTTTGGTGAGGGGGGAAAGCCTGCTTGCACCTGGAGAATGTAGCCGGTAGGGGGCTGACTGCGTGTGTGCGTGAGAGATTGGTGTGTGTATGGTGTGGGTGTTGGGGTTGAGATTTCGGTTTACAATGGCAACTCAAAAAGGGGGAAAACCAACTCAAGCTACAAAGCAACGCAACATGTATAGAGGGAGAAGTACAGAGATAGACAGAGCACAACTAAGCAGATACTACGTGCATGTCCCTGGTAGTCCAAGGTCTTAATGTCCTTGCAGAGGCCAATCTTTGGGTTAAGGAACTTAATTTTTATAATTTAAATTATAAACTAATTAAATTATACCTATTCCTCACATTTTTTCGAATGTAAATAATAAATAGCACAGATATAGAGGTAAAAATAAATAGATTTTTTCTTATCAAAAATTCTACAAATTGATTATAATCGATTCAAATATATATATGGATTAACATCATATATTTATATTTGTGTGGTTTTTTAAATTTTATCTATCAATATTTGTTTTTAAATATAAAATTGTTGGTGTTTATCGGAAAAATGACATTTTCAAAATGAAATAAGATAGAATCCAGGAATCCGGAATACCAATTTCCAATAATTTCGGATTCTTAAAAGTTCACAAATAATATTTAAAAATAATAAATACGAAATGTTTAACTTTAAGCCTTGCTTATTCACGAACGTATAAAACTTTGATAATTAAATCAATTCTAAAAATGTATACCGCATAATTGAAAACAATTAAAAAATTGATTGATTGATTTCATTTCCAGTTGTAACCAGTTATAACTTTTTTATATTTTATATATTTAATACAATTCTTAGGTGTCTTTATACGTTTCTTCATGGTTAGAGTTCACAAGATTTTCTCTAGATTTTCGGGCAAATATTCCAGAAAAGTTGCGATTATTTTATCGTGTTTCTATGCTTCTGGAAGTACGAGTACCTGTTGCCCGGGCCCGGCATGTAGACATGCTGTCGGAACTCCTCCAGATCAAAGCTGTTCGGGTCGTAGATGTATGGCACCGAAACACTACTTGACGAATGCTTAGCTGCTGTCTCCTGTTGCGTGGACTGCGTGGTTAATCTATTCTGGATGACGCCCATAGCCTCCCAAATATTATACTCTGACTCCTCCTCCTGGACCTCCAATGGAGTCTCAATACCCAAAGGGGTTTCCGACCAGCGCGGATAGTGGCGGAAACACTCTTCCCGCCGCTCCGATGCGTCTAACACCTTCTCCATTATGGGATGATGCAGCGTCTTGGCATGCTCTAGCAAGTCATGGGTCTCCGGGAACTTCTCGGTGTCCAAGACGAAGCTATTGTCGGACAGAAATATGTTTCGCCTGACAATTATGTCGGCCTCTAGTTCCAATTCCACATCCAGATCGCAGCCACGGCAATCGATGTGGGGGATCTTGGTATTCGCATTGAGGCTGCAGATCAGCTGCCTTCCCAGCGTCGGGGCCAGCGGCACGGCCACCATCTTCAGTCGGCGCAGTGGTTCGTGGTGGCGTATCAATTCGGTGATCTCATTTGTGAAATACCTGCCATTCACCTTGATCCCGGAGACATCTAGCTCCTGGACGTGCTCGGTGCCCTTCAGGTGGGCCAACAGAACGGTCAGGGCCTCCGGTCCCAGATTGTTGTGCCCGAGTCCCAGGTACTGGAGTTTGACTTGGCTTGGTCGATTCAGTGCTTCGCCAATGGCCAACATGGCCCGTGTGTCCAGGCGGTTGAACTCCAATTCCAAGGAGCTCAGCATACGTGGACGATCCAGAAGAAGGCCCAGAAGTGGGCCGCAATCGTCGGTCATCTGGTCGTAGCCAAAGTCCACCACCTCCAGGGCAGGCAAAGATCGCAGCACCCGGCACAGCGAATAGAGCTTCAAATGGTCCAAATGGCTATTGCGCAGCCGGAAGATCTGCAGCTGTTCCAGGTACACCAGACCGCGGGCCAAATGCACCATGTCCCTTACGGAGAAGAGTAAGTGCCGCTTGTGGTAGTCCCTGCCCAGCTCGGCAGGGCCGAGAAACTCCAGAGTCAACGAGATTAGATTGTCAAAGTGGCCCACGAAGCTCAGGTCGATATGGCAGCAGTCCTCCTCCGGATACTCGAACTTCTTGAGGTGGTCCAGGTAACGCTGCTTGTTGCGTTTGTCCATCACCTTGTCGTCCCCATCATCCGGCTCCGGCTCCACTCGGATGTCGAAGGCGCCCGTGATCCGCTGCCTGCGCCGTCGTTTGCGACGCGGTTCCTCTGGCTTCTGATTTACCAAGCTGGTTGCCTGGCGTGCCTTTCGCGCTTCCCGCTGGGCTTCCTTGATGTCCCGCAGCCGTTGTCGTTCGGCATTTCGTTCCTGACGCAATCGTTTATGCTCTTTGTGTGGATCATCTTCCTTCCCGAGAGCAAAGGCGGTCACAGGTTTGCCGAATGTGAATGTGATGCCAACGTCCTCTACGTTGTCGTCCTCCTCCTCTTCCTCGCCCTCCGCCTCGTCCAGAGTGTCGGGCTCATCACTGGAGATGTCCATGCCCTGCGACTCATCAGAGCTAATAATGGGATCCGTGTTGTCATCGTCCAGACCCGCTTTTCGGAATTTAAACTCAGACTGCGACTGCAGGTGTCGAATGTCCATGTAGCGCACGTCGTCTCGAATCAACAGCGCCAGCCTGGACATCTCCCTTTCCGGCCAAATAGCCGCCGGACAGGCTTCTACCAGCTCCACATACTTGATGCTCAGTCCCTTGCCACGCCAGTCGTACTCGTGCAAACCCTTCATCGCCAGGCACTTGTCGGTAGACTTGGCAAGCACGACGCGTCGCCAAAAACTCTGGTCCTCCACGGAGTAGCACTCGCGCAGCGGTGTATCCACGTCCAGGGAATCGTAGTAAATGCGCATCTTCAGCGGATCCTTGAGAACGTCAGCTGTCATGTGGGCGGTGCCCCTCTTTGCCAACTGCCGGACGCACAAATCCGCCAAGGTGGGCACACTACTGGGCCCATTCAAGGCCTCGGCGAAGGTCACACGCTTCCGTTCGGTGAGCAGAAGGCGGTTGGCTTGTATTGGGGATTTATACAGCTCGTAGACGGCGATCAAGGCCGGATCGTTGGGCACGCTCAAGGTGTTGGTGTTCCAGGGCGGCAGGTAGTCAGTGTCCTCCTCCTCATCCATGGCGTGTTAAGTGTGTTCTTGTGGTTAAAGTTTATGTGTGCGGATTTTTTTATATATATTTTTTTGTCTATTCTTATTTCATGTTTTTGTTTTGTTTGCTTGGGTTTTTATATTTCTGTCATTTTATTAAGGGGCTTTGTGTTATTATCGAAATTCCTGGATATTTTTTTACGATTCTTAATTCTTTAAAATTTACAAATAAAATGTCAATAAAAGTTTGGCATCAGAGAGGCGGCAAAAATAGGGCGACGTCTCTTTCTTGACATTCAAAAAAAGTTTCGTGAATGTAATTTAATTAGGGACCGTAAATATTTTATGGTTTATTATAAAAATTAATTATTTTTTATATTTTTTTCCAGATAATTATTAGATTTGAGTAAGAAGAAATAACATATTTAAAATAAAAATTATTTTTGTAAAAAAAAAAAATCAAAAATAATGATTAGTTAAGATTCTTTTTTTTTCTTATTAAAATAAAACTCAAACATGTTTAGGGATCGAAAAAATGTTTAAAAATTTTATAATAATACCATCTTCATAATCGTAAACCTAGGAATAAAATCCTCAAAATATATATTTTAAGATCCACACAAAAAGTCATAGAAAAATTCTCATAAAAGAGCTCAGGGATGATTATATTAATTAAATACTATTAATCCTTAATTTCAGCAGCTCTGCAAGGACACTCTATCAGATAAAGCTTTGAGCAATTGGGCTTAGGTCATCGCAGACAGTCCGAGACAACTAATACGTAAACAAAGCTTATAGCTAACTTAAGTTCCCGGACTGCAGGATAACCCAAACACTCCCCGTACACCCAAGGCGGTTCATTGTAAAGATTCCCCACAAAACACGCAACATTTAGGCACAAAAATACACAAAGAAGTAGATTAAATGGTCAACGAACTTATATCACAGGCGGGTCCTCCGTAGCCATGGTCACATTTGCACTTCTCCGGCGCATAGCATCTACCATGCTGACACGGCTCGGAGCAATGAGGAACGCATTCTCCAGCACTGGCAATGTAGCCATCTGAAAAGGTGGGTATCAGTTAAGTACTTGGGATACAGCTCTCCTGGAAAATCCTTCTCCACTCACCACAACAATCGCGTACCACTCGGTTCTTCATTATTGTCTGCGTTTTGTTCACCACTCGGTGTTTGATGCGATATGTGGAGCAGCGGGGGGGAATGGTCATGCACCAAGTGGAGCCACGCTCCTGGTATGATTGCAGTTCCGTATAGACTACTTCCACGGGATACCTATGATTAAGAGTGTGTTTTAAATAAATTAGATGCTACATTTTTAGATAAGAATACTTGTACTTGTACTTACGTTTCCCGCCTCTTACAGATATTGGGTCCATCCAGATCCTTGAGATCCGCCTGAGCCAGGGCCAGCTGGGCCAGGCAGGCAATGAGGATCAGCCGAAACATGATGGCAGTGATAGCAGTGTGTGTACTCTCTAACTGATGCAGCTGCTCTGGCCGGCTCACATTGGACTGACACAAGTCACAGTCATCAGCCTTTGGTCCGGGATGACTCAAGCTGCGATTAATTCAGAGTTAAAACTGCAAGAACAAAGGGAGAGGAGCTTTGTGTTAGTCAGGAAAAAAGATGAGCGATATAAAATAATAATAATAAATATGCACCTTAAAATTATTTTGTTTTATTTTTAAATCTTCTTTTTCAAGTATTAAAAAAGAGAACAACTTCCGAGATCGATCCAAGTGGGAGCCGATCTACTGTCTTCTACTCCCTCGAGTCGTCAGTTCCGAAACATTTCCAGTCTGAACGTTGATTATTTTCAAACACGTCCAGAAATCGAAAGCAGCTCGAAAAGTTATCGGTATCCCGGATCGAAAACCATAGAGCCAAGAACCAAGTCCAAAGATGCATAGACAGCGTTCGCCCTTCACCGCGGGCCCAGGAGGATTCGGAGCTTCTCCGTTTAACTTTAACGCTTCACAGTTTGGCGAGGGCGCAGGTCAAGGATTTAGCCATGCTACCGATGGCCTCAATGGAATGCCCTTCATGGGCCAGCCGACTATTAAGCCAATGATGCGTTCCATTAGTCGCCAGCGCCAGTTGGCCGAAGACGGCAATGGTTTGGATTCCTTGCCGCCGCTGCCCATCATGGCCCAGCGCCTGCTCAGCAGCGGCGGTATGATGGGACATGGGCGGACCGGAAAAACGCCCTTTGTCCCCACAGCCTTTGCTCCCTACGAGGGTGACAGATCCTTTCTAAAGGATACACCCAAGACAGGGAGCATGTCCATGCCGGACCAGAGCCTGGAGTCACAGAATTTGATTGAGTCACTTCGGTCAGACGAAGACATAGCCGCTAAGGACACCGACTCCGAAAGCGATCTATGCATGCGAAAACATGGAGCAGACCTGGTAACCGAATCCCGCTGGCGACGCGTCTTTAACTGCGTGCTAGAAGCAATACCGAAGCACCGGCGTCGTCGTTTGGAGGCCTACAGCCAGAGCGCTATAGCCAAGCACATGCTGTTCGTACTGCAGTTGGTCGTCATGCTGCTGCGTGGAGTTGCGGTCCTGGCCGCACCTTTGGGAAGCGTTATGCGTAGTTGTCGCTTTGGGTTTTGGCGCACCAAGTCCCAGCTGCGCAGCGCAATGCGCCAAATGCTCTGGCGCATGGTCAATGCCAAGGCTAACGACACCTTGGTCTTCCTCATTGTGGTGCTAGCCACGCCTTGGCTATTTCTTGTTAGTCTGGTAGGCTTTGCCTTTTCTCTGGCCTTCTCTTTGAAAACGGGCCTGACCCAAGGAGTGCATCAGATGCGCCTGCGTCTGGCCTAGATCAGGAGCAGGAGGAGGACCACCCACAATGAACCCCAATCACACAACTCGAGCAACGGCTTTCCTGGAGAGAATACCACCTGAACATTGTATATATTTTGTGTTGCAGCAACGACACAAACACACAGGCAAGGACACTTTATAATACTACACAGACGTAATATGTACTAAGGAAGACTCTTGTTCAAGACTCCTCTTCAACGCTAAAGGAAAATAATAAATAAATTTCCAGTTTTTATCTCGCAGAAAAGAAAACTACATTTAAATTAGATACAAAAGAAAGCTAATTTCGATAGCAGCTGGGAAATAGATAAGATTAATTTATATTTTGGGTAAACGTATACGATTTGGAATTTTATGAACGCTAAACGACACATTAAGGTATTCAAAACGATGTTTTATAAGTTTGTTTTAGTTTTGCAATCGATGTTAAATACATCCTCAAAGTTTAATGTTTCATTTATTTACAAAGACCTTAAATCACACTTTATTTTTAAGACAGAATAATGGAATCTGTTGAAATGTGTATAATATCTTACTTTGCCCACGATCAATATGCCTTAAATTTATTGATTTGTTTACAATCCATTTGGCCACTGGCTCATCATCAGTCAGCAATTGCAATTATTATTTTTTTGTGTATTTTTTTCTGCAATTTGTTCTGCATGATAAATAAGCAGCATAAAAACAAAAACATTTCCGCTGGGGCCCCATCACCATCACACCAGCGAAAGATTGTGGGCCTTTGTTGGTCAGCCTCATCGTTCTCATTTCACTTTCAATTGCATCCCGCCAGAAAGCCCCTATTTTTGCAAAAATTATAGTATATATCACATGATTCACTCACTAACCGCCGCCTCATATGGATTCCATTCAGCCCAGGAGGGTTTTCCCAAGGGAACCTACTTCAGTTTCGATTCAGTGCCCTAGGGTACAATGCAAATGCTTCAGAGACCACCTCTGGAGTGGCTCTTATTTCCATCAAAGTCTCAAAGTAATGCGATATGGAGAATTTGCATATAATTGGGGTCAAGTCTATGTGGGAACTGGGCCAACTATTGCTAGATCAGTGGCTACAGTTACCTATGACCCATTAGGAATGAAGATGGCATAATCATTTAATAGACAAATGTGAGCATGAGCTTGATTGATTCCATAACAGAGGCCTTCCCAGAAATATGGTTCCATCCTCCTTTAATAGTAAATATTAGCTCCACTAAGCTGTAACCATGTCATACACAAAGGAAAGCTGTTTCTTCCGCCATTGGTCATTAGGAACTGACGTGAAGCATGGCCCAGCAATGTCTGTTCAGTTGGAAAATACCCACAATTAGAGCTGGAATTGTCGTGATCCACAATCGGCATTTATACGGCAAAGCTAATTACGGGTTTACTTTTAATGGCTTATCCAGCGTGAAATCTGATTCACTCAATAGCAGTATGGCATGTGCTCCTCCTCCAACTCCACCCACTTTTGCTCCAGCTCTAAAATGGCAGAACAAATGTGGTCATTGTCAAGGTTGCCATTAGCCAGAAATCGCGTGATGAGCGAGAGGCCAGAAAAAGTAATCAAAAGGAAAGCCTTGTGGGGAAAAGCCATTTAAAAATTTGAACATTAAAGCACTTTATATTTATTTTGACATGCAGGCATTAGGGAGTTAATAATTTACAAACATAATGTTCTGAGAGATTTTGAATCAATAAACCTTGACTGATCGTATTTATCTAGAGATACTATTATTATTTGAATTCCATGCTGAGATATACTCAAAATATATTACAGATAACATTTAGATATCCCTAAAAATAAAGGAAAATACTATCAACTCTTAAGAGACTGTAAAACAGCTTTGTGAGTGCTCTGAAAAAATATAAACTCAGCGATAACTAACGAAAACCTCTCGACAGATTACGATAGATAACGCCGTAGCGATAAGAACACACTATGTACTATCACCCTTCAACAGGCTTGACCCGTTTGGGTTCACTGATATTTGTTCATTTGTAGGTGACTAATTCTTTAAACTCACCCTATAAACAAACGATTCGGTTGTACGGAATATGCGTAATCTGGTCAGGGCCATTGGACTAATAGAATAATACCAAAAATAAATTAAATCTACAATAGACAACGAAAAGTGTGCGAAACAAACAGATTTGATTTGGTTTTGAGAGAGAAAGAATGCAACTGTGTTGGGGGGAAACTTATAATAGAATTTATTTACTCCTTGATTTGAATTTCTAAAAGTAATTTGGGGTTGATTACTAGGCTTTAGAATTTCATATATAAATTTCTAAAATGTATGCACTTCTCTATGAATAATATTCCCAACTAAACAAACCAAATGCTATGAACTCTGGAGACCTTAATTCACACATTATATTAACTCATCGCCATTTATTTTCATTTTGCCACTTAAGGGGCATATGTGCAACTTTTATTTTGCCTTCCGCATAAATTGTATTAAAATGCGAAAAGTGCTCACATTATGTGCATTTCCACGAGAAAACCAGTTTGTGTTCGCAATTTACTTATTTGTTTACATTGCTTATTGCTGTTTTAATGAGCTAAATAGAAATGTCGTGGATGAGTCACGTTAAGCGATGCTAGACCATAAACTATAGACTATATATACTATATTTGTGAGTCGAATAATGGAGAAGTGTGCGCGATTTGTTCAATGGAAAACGTGTCCGGCACAGTTAATACTATCGTGTATCGAATCCGTTCACCCATTCATGATCAGCATCTGGTTCGGCTGATTCACATCGATTTCATTCACAAATGTTTGGATAAGGTTTGTTTGGGATAAACGATATATGTAAACCCTGTAATCGGAGGCTTGGCGTATGCGTATGCCCTTTCCCAACAGAACGGTGATTGCGGCACTCCTTACTATATGTTTGTTTACCAGGAAATACCTCTTTCTTATCGGTGGACAGCGAATTTAAAGAAACAACAGTTCTTGATGGGACTGTAAAATATATAAAATATATAGTTTATTGATTGCCATAAGCTGTTAACACCTGAACATTCGCCAAACAAATTGCACTCTATTTCCGCTGACCGTCTGTCTACGTGTGCTTATGCCTTTTAAGTGCTTGTACTATATTTTTATGACTAATCCCACAAAGACCCCGCATGAAATACACTTGAGTTCTGGTGAAGGAAAATCTAGGAAATTATTCTCAAGTGGATGAAATACACTTTCAGACAACAAAGAAAGCTTTGTAGATCATAATCTCTGTAATAGATTCCCATTGGAACTACTTTCTGTTTTATAAAGTATGATGTTAGAACCAGTTGGGAATTATGTTTTTAAGGTCTTAGATATAGAAAAATATTTGTAGAAGTGTACCATAATACTTGATAGCAACTTATAATATAAAGCTCCATATACACAGAAATTTTGTAAAGAACAAATGTAAGATCTGGCGCACTGCTGTATATCTTGCGGGAAAAAGGCAGTACCAAGATATATACATATTTATTTCCCTATACTGCGCACTTGATTAAAACTAAACAAAGACTCTGGCGGAGCGACAGTACTGTATATAATTCTTATACATATGTAAAAGGAACCCCTCCAGTTGAGCCAGACTTTGGATAGCGAAATCAAATAGCGAATAAGCAAGAGATCTCTAATAACCGAAACGCAAATGTTTCACATCCAGTTGGCAATTTAACGCCAGGGCGTGCTGATAAAATACATTTGAAATAAACAAATGCAAAAACAATAAATAAAGTATTCAAAACAAATGTGATTGGTATGAAAAGCAAATGTTCTGACCGCGGAACGTGAGACGAGGCTATTAAAACCGAAGTAATTTTGCCTCGTATAGTTTAAGGAATTCTCTGGTTCCACAGTTTTCAAGGGGTTTACGGCTTTGGCTTTGACTTTGACTTGGGGTCCAATGCCTTAGATTATGCCGAGTCAATTAAATCTGTCGCTGAACAGCTTAATGGATGCATAAAGGGTACACAACTTTTAGATTTATTAAAGTGATGACAGTTAAACTTCCACTTTGAATCCAAGTGGGCAAACGTGCAAGCCTGTGACAAATAAGTATGTATATATATTATATGCGAAAAAATTGGGAGACACGTCACCTTCAGTGACAGTAATTTCAGCTGTTTAGGCGTTTTTGTATTCATTTCACAGGTGTATTCAACACCTACACATATACGCTTGGGTGTTGGCCAATTAGCAGGTGAAGCTCCGATTTCTAACTCGAATTTGGATAAAGCCAGAGAAGCTTCCTAGAGAAATTCAGCGAAAACAGTCTTTCTTTTCAGCTGAAAGCTAAGAGACCAAGAATATATGTACGATTGTTGGGGCAATGGAACCCACAACCCACACCTTGTAAGTCAGACAGGCAGACAGCCAAGAATGTTTGCATAATCACAGCAACTGAAACTGCACTTGCAACAATACGGGGAAAGTATGGGGACAGCAATGTTGGATAATGCAACCCCGTAGAAAAATATAGAAAATTCAGAGTGATGGGCTGGGCATCATAATGAGAAACTGACAGCAGACAACGGAGAAGAGTAAAAAACCGGCTGATGGATTTTCCTTTGCCACCGCCTGTCACGTAATGGAAATTTAGTCTAGGAAACTGCTGCACTCACACAAGGTCTTCACATCATGCTCCTCTTTGGCAGCCACTCCCTCGACCTCAACTCCTCCCAGAATTATCAATAAAGCTGAGTAATTATGGTGACAACAAAGTGAGGCTCCATAAAAGGAATCCGTACACATGTACAGAGACGAGAACGAGAAGCGCACCTCTTAATGCCGATTCAGCGTTTAATATCTAGCCATGCGTCGTCTGGATTTTTACGCTGTGCATTGCACTTTTGAGCTCGAGTCCTAAGCCGGCATCGTCAGCCGTTGTTCATCGGATCACGTACGATAATAATGATCAAAAGTCCCATTGTCAATGTTGGAATTATTAAGCTTAACGTGGCGCGATTTAAAGTGGTTTAAAGAATAATATATAATATGATATATAAATTAACCACAACATATGTATGTTTCTAATTTGTGCCGTCATCAGATGTCAAAGACACTTTCAGTGGGATTCCCCTTTTTACAGTAAAGAAATTGGAGGAGAGCCAAAGAACTGATACGACAATCAGCAGACATAAGCAAACTCACATATGTACATATTTATATTCAGACGTAGTGGTCGCCGATTTCTCACTTAGAGACTATAGTGAGATATACTGTGGAAAACGCAAAATAATGTAGACTGCGAAATCTCAAAATCTACCCCGGGGGACTCTAAAGGAAGCAAGAAATATGAATGTTTGTGTAGCAAATGAATTAATACAGTTGTACTTGGATAACGAACTATTATTAACTGCAGAAAAATATCTAAAGCAAAAAAGGAACTAAAATCTGTACTACTGAATATATAAAACCCTTGGAAAAACCTTTCCTTAACATATTTAAAGCAGAATCGAATTTTTGAAGAAATTTTCGTGATTTCCCCACAGAGTTTGCTTTCAGATTGGTAAAATCCAAGACTCACAGCTAGGTAGCTGAAATGTTACCTTATTTTGAGTATAAGGGTGTTGAAAAGAAGTAAATACAAATTTGGTGATTCATTTATATATATTTTTAAAGAAATTTGTAAAATGTTCTCCGATTGAGCGTTAGAATTGTTCATTATACAGTAGTAAGACTGTATTTCATTCTGGATTTCATCAGGAAAGCAGCTGCTATAGCTGTGTGCGTTAGTTAGTCCCGTATTCAGTAGTGTGTGTATATATGCAGGCAGTGTTTTTGATTTGATGTTCCATGAGATTCTTTTCATTATTGTTTTTGTTGCTGTGTCCATGCCGCAGCTGGAAGCTTCCCAGTTAGGAAACTGGAATAAATGCTGGCGATGCGGGCTCACGGAGCAGGGAGAGATGCAGCGATTGAAAGAGAATTTCGTCAATTTGCGACGATTGCTCAAGAGGAAAAAGCAATGCCAATAAAGATACAAAGAAGAAGATTGCGCGAAACCAAAAGCCAAAGAAAGGCCATTAAAGTGTGCGAAAGAGAAACCAGAACAGGTTTAACTGTTCTCGGTGTGTGAAAGGGGAGCACAATAAAAACAACGCTAATTGACACGCACACAGAGATGCAAACGAGCCATAAACAAAACGGGAGAGAAGAGAGGGCCACAGAGGCGACAGAGCAAACTGGAACTTTCCTTTGGATGCAGGCACATAATTTAAGAAATAAACTTATTTTTAAACACAAAGGCACCGTGAACTACATTAACTTACACCGCTACTTGCATTTAAGGCCAAAACTTACCAGCAAACTGGTTACGGTTCTCACTCAAAACAAAAGCCGAAGAATGCACTCAAAAGTGACTCAATTCCTGCATTCCACTCAATTTACACGTTTCCAAATCTTTGTGGCCATATATTTTCGTGGCAATTTTATATTTTTAAATGCTTACAGCACCGCGCAGATATAAGATATATGTAGCAATATATCTTTGTATTGTTTGTTTGGCTTTCTCAACACATAGCAAAAACTAGTTTTTCTCTCGTTTCGCGACTCACTCGATTTTGGCACACCAATCCCGCAGGTTGTGATTATTTTGCAAGTACTGTGCGAACGTCTGTAAATAATACTCGTTTTACGTAGACACAATTAAATTATTTAACGTGTAACCCAGCCCAACACTGGCAAGAACAATAACAACGACGACAGCGAAAGCGACGCACAACAACGCAATTCTTTAACCCGAAATGCACTTCAATTATTTGGCTCAATTGGAGCTCGTTTCGCATTTGCGCTGGCTCGGCAACTTTTATTTACTTTATTCGCGAACGCACACAGTCGCACGCCTGCGAGGGCAGGGATTTATTTAATTAATTTTAAGAGCGAAACGCACAGCGACCGCTTCTTGTACTTTTATTCGCCAGAGTGACCAGACTTCGGACGAATCAAAATACCATAAACCATGAAAAGAGCTGAGGATGGATTTATCGTTGAAGTTATCACACTTAAAATAATCGAAACACACCTGATACCCGAACCACATCGCCTAAAAAACCGTTTCTTTCAAATGACATTAATTTAAAATACATTTTTTAAAACTCTTATTACTGTTTTTTTAATATAAAGAGTTTAATTTTTAAGCTCTTAAATTTTATATGTGACTTCAGATTTCCACCGTCATGGACACAATCAAACTGTGGCACAGCGGACAGGTTCGGTGCCTTGAAATCTCCGTGGGGGCAGCACAGTGGTGGCACGTAGTGCAGATCCATATGTTATTCGTGGGCTGAGTGATGGGCTTTCCAGAGGAAATGCAAGCCGGAAAACGGGCTCCACACTCCGGACAAGCGGGGGAGCTGAAAATAATGATTTATTGCATATCAAGAGGAGTATATGACCACCACTCACCTGTCTGGAACTGGTACTCCGCAGGAGTAGCACTCCACCCGCTCGCCTATAGTATCCTCCGGCTCGTACTTGGCGAATATCCCTGCCGCCAGCTCCTCGTAGCGCTGCAGGGTGCTCTCCGGCAGATGAGCAAGTTGCTCCAGCCTCATGAAAGCCTTCGAGCAGGTGCCAAAGGCCCGATCCGCACAACTGGCCAGAGCCAAGAGGCTGTATATGTGCTCTGGCGGGAGAACATCCTCGTAGTCCCGCAGCCTGACGGCTGTAATCACGGCACTGTGTATGATCCCGAAGCGGAGTTGCCGCTGGGCAAGTAGCATAAAGTGGTAGGCCTCCGAGCAATGCCACAACCTTTCAATGGCAGCTGCATCCTCCAGAGCGATAGAGTCCAGCAGGGTGTTCCTACCGCTGGCGTAGTCAATCTCCGGCGTGGCCACCGCCTTGAGGTGCTCCTCGGCCAGTAGGGCAGCCAGGACATACAGCTTCTTGATCCTCAGCAGTGGAGCCCGCTTCTCCTGCTCGCGCTCCGCCATTTGGGAGAGCAGGCGAGCCGCATCCAAGTGGCGTCCGGCATTCCGCTGCATCTCAATGGCCTCCTTGAGTCGACCCTCCTGGAGCAGCTGAGCAGCGTGCTTGGCTATGAGCGTCTGGACCTGCGGCAACTGGAATCTCTGAGCCAGCTCCACGGCCTCGCCCCACTGGCGGAGATTGACGCAGGTGGAAACGGCGGCCTTTTGATCACCAAAACGCAGATGGGCCTGCACCGCCTCCGAGCACATGCCCACGGAGGCCAGCATCTCGGCCAGCTTCGGCAGCAGCGGACTCTTCTCAGGCAGCCGCTCCACACACTTCTCCAGCTCATCGAACTGCTCGAGGTGATAGAGAGCCTCCATGTAGCCCTCCAGGTAGTGGGATTTCTCGTAGTACTCCCTGGCACTCTCCCAGGAACGCAGGTTGGCAAAGTGGTGGCCAATCTCCCGCCAGGCGGTCTCCATTTGCTGGTCGGACACACCAGAGCCGCCCATCCGATACAGCTGGACGACGCGGAACCAATCGCAGAGGGTCATGCGCAGCTCGATGGCCAAATCGCGACGATCTGCATCCAAATAGAGCTTTTCCGCCTCCTCAAACTCCCCGTAAAAGGCAGAGATCTCCGCCCGCTGCAGCTCCTGGGAGTGGATGGTGCGCAATCTCTTGACCAGCTTGATTCCCGGATAGTGGGCACACCGCACGAAGGCGTTCTCCGCCGTCTCCAGCTCCAGCTTCTTTAAAGCAGACTCAGCCAACAAGCGCCAGAGTCGCGGATGAGGATTATCCTCAATAAACTGTTTGGCATCCTCCAAGCCCACATGCTCTAGGAGATCATCTGTATCCCGCAGCGACTTGACCCTCAGCTGGATGAGATGCGAGGAGTTCTGCAACTCACCCACACTGATAATGTCATCCAGCAGCACACTGGTGATCTCCAGATCCTCAAAGGTGCAGATATAGCCGGAGCAGGAGACGGGCTCCTCGGGATCGTTGCCCCGGAAGATGTACATGCGCGTCTTCTCCATGAGGGCCAAGAGAAGCGGGTTGTCCTTGGCCCAGCTGACGGCCCACACATCCTTGCGCTCCACGCGGCTAAAGTTCAGTTGAGTCTCCCGGTTGTCGTCCAGGTCGAGCAGGGTCATCACGCCCATGTGGTCGATGATAGCAGCGCGTCTGTTAAGATAAACATTAATTTTAAATTAATTTTTAAATTTTTTTAAAAGACACTTACGTGGAATTGCAGTTGATGGCCATCTTGTACACCTTGGAGTTCATCAGGTGCCGGTTCCTCAGCGCCACATTGGCTATGCTATACTCATTGATGGCTCCCGACTCCCTGGCCACCAGCAGCAGCTTCTCGGAGAGAGCCAAAGCACAAATGGGATCGCTGTTGCCACGCTGCGTGGAGTGACCATCGCCACTGCTGCTGCTCAGCATCAGATCCTTGGCCATCTCCACGCCAGTGGGAGTGTCGTCAATGTGGAAGCGCTTCTCCTTGCGCGTCTTTACATTGTGCAGGCTAGAGGCACTCTGAGGAGGCAAAGGTTCTATAAATTCAAAGCTTTTCAAAGCCTCAAAGTGTTTACCTTGGGCGTGTGGTAATGCCAGATGAGGATCTCCTCCTGGGAGGCAATGGCCACATAGCTCGAGTTAATGCCCACAAAGCAGGGTCTAATATCCGTGTACTTGGCTGAGTTGGGAATAAATATGAGACTCTGTCTAAGATTAATCTTCCTCCTACTCACAATCCACTGTGGTTCCAATGGAGTTGCAAAGCAGCAACTGGTAGACCCTGTCATCCGCCGGATTACTTCGATTCTCCAGGGTACTCAAGGCTATCTCCTTGATGTTGCTGCTCACACACTCCACGCCCAGGACGCAGTGCTCACTGCTGGAAGCCAGGCACAGCGTGGGCTCCACCTCCTTCAGAAAACTCTGATTGGAGACCGTGTTCCAGAAGGTGATCACGCACATGGGCGAGTCCCGAGAGGCACTTCCACTATTCAAAAACACCACGGTCTTCTCGAAGTAGCACCAAATGTAGTCCGGACGGATGTTGGCAAAGTAAATAAACGAATCCACGGCCATGGCGATGCGCAGGGACTTGCCCTCCCAGCTGAGCGAGGTGATGTCGCTGCCTGGGACCCTCAGGGTGCGCATGATCTTGCCCAGCGGCGAGTAGAAACACACCTGGTTGGAGTCACGCTGCGAAGGAGGTGTGATGGTGTCTATGGTGGTGCCACAAATAGCCAAAACAGTGCCGTCATGGTTCCATTTGGCGTCCACGTTGCGCATTCCAGTGTCGAAGATGGCAGGAGCTACAAGGAAAAGGAACAATGGGTAACCAATGAAGGAAGCTTTCAACCTCCTTAACTAACCATCATCATTCTCATTTTTCATGATCTGCACTCTTCCATTCTCATAGCAAATGGCCAGAACGGGTCTCTTGCGGCTCTGGGAGACCCTGCCGCTGAACCAGCAGATGCTGGCAATCCTATGTCCTCTGGAGGAAGAGCCATTGATGCTCACGCACTGGATGTGCAGCTTCATCTGAGGGAGAATCCATTGAAAAATATTTTAAATTTATAAAGAAGAGTATTCCCTTTTTACCCACCGCAAAGTTCCCTTGATTATCATAGAGATGGCATTCCCCATTGGCCAGGGCAAACAGTATAAGCCGGTTGTCTGGACTCCACTGCACTCCAGTGAGATGTGTGCCCTTGAGCTCCTTGCCAAAGATCCTGTTGCCATCCACAGAGCCCACTATGATGGCTCCGTCCTCGTAAACTATACAGATCCGAGAGCCATCTGAGGTCCAACTCATGCTGGCCACTGTGGACTTTTTCCTGTCGTTGGTCATCTCCTCATACCAAGATCCCTTGTACAGCATCCACACCATGATCACGCCATCTGTGTCCGAGGAGGTCAGCTTTTGCTGGGTATCGTTCCAGGTGACCACCTTCACCGACTCCTTGTGGCCATCCAGGGTTTGGTTCATTGAGAGATTGGAGACGGCGGCCAGGCCACCTTTGCTCTGGCCATTGGAGGCGGCTGGAAAGGGATGATTTAATGATTTTATGAGAGATATATAGTAAAGATGGCGGTTTAGAATATGAAGAATATGAAGAAGTACCTCCTCCAATGATTCCCATAACTTACCCTGATCCAATTTGAGGACTTTGAGCAATCCATCTGTACCTGCCACAGCTATGTAGCCCTCCTCCTTGTTCCAAGCAATGCAGTTGAGCTTGACATTGTTGGGTATTGCTATCTGTAGATACACAAATCTTCCTTGAAATAAACTAGTTTAAGACACACAAGAACACTCACCTTTTTGCTCAGATAAACAAACATATTTAAAGCGTAATTTTAACTTTAATTTTGGCTGCTTTAAGTAAGTTTTCTCCATTTGCTGTGGCAACAAAACTAAATGGTCTCCATGGTAATACGATTTATTATGGCCACAAACTGCCCAGCTGGCCAAGCGGGTTCTGCCTGCATTTTCAGAGGCCAGTTTTCCGGTTTAATTGGTGGTAAATATTTAGGGAGCTACCTGTTGCCACTTTTGCCTATCGAAGCACCTGTTTGTCATCGAACTGGCGGATCTTTTGAAATTTCGATAACGAGTAAGAGTATTTATTTCAGGAATTTTAATTATTCTGTAATTTTAATTAATTTCTTAATTTAATAAAGTTCTTTTAACCCTTAAATCTAATCAATGCATTTAGTTTTCTACCCTTTTAAATTAAAAACCTCAATTACTGTCAAACGAAACCCGATAAGGGTTTCAGTTAAGCACAAAATAAGATCCAGATTAAATATATTTCTGGCAAACACATGACACATAATCGATTAGGCCAAAGTCAAGATTAAATTGTTTACATTTAATAGAAAAGTCAAGTATAGTTATCAGCAAGGTAACACTAAAGGTCTTAGTAGTAATAATACAAAAATTTATTTTATAAAAGGTAATTATTATATGAAAAATAAATTCAGCTAAAATCACAGGACACTGAACACTGGAACAGCGACAACCTTAGGCTAATCGAATTCCCCTTTTCAGCAACTCGTGGGCCAATTTGGTGGCCAGGAACATGTAGACAAGCAGGATGACCACCGATTCCAGACTGGAGCGATTCTCCGGCTTCAGGAATATGTTTACTCCGCCGGTTAGGAGATTGGCCACCAAAAAGAAGGTCAATCCATTCTGGTTCAATGCCTGACTGATGGTGAAGGGTACAATGGGCTTGGCCCTTTTCTTTTCTGCCGTTTCCTCGGTCAAAAGGCCCTTTTCCTGCTCATCAACCTCTAAGCCACTGGAATCCCAGGGCATCACGCTGTTGATCACAAAGTCAATGGCTCCGAAGCTGATCAACAGGGTGCTGCCACCAATGGCCATCATCCACATCACATAGCCAAAGTTGCAGGTGACCCTGGAGATGCCAATGGCATAGGTACTCAGTCCAAACAAGCTCCAGAGGATCAGGGCGATGGAGAAGAGTCGCTGGAGCTTCATCACCATCTGGGAATAGGTCAGCTGGGTGATAGCCACCATCCAACGGTTTACATAAATGGAAAGGAGGTACAATGAAACGAATCCCGGCAAGGACACTAATCCTTCGCGATTCGCATTGAATAAATTCGAGCGGACAACTTCGTCGTCCATCACATAGTCGGAGATGCCCAGAACACTCAAGCCAAACTGGTGGAGCAGCAAGAGACCTGGAAAAGGGGTGTAAGAAACCAATTAGTTGGTGGATTACCAGGTGCAAAGCTTCACTCACCGAATCCCAAGGGCAGCAGGTGCACATCCCTTCTAGCCAAAATGCTGACCAAAGCGCCCAACAGCTTGGTGAAGCCCAGCGTGAAAAAGGCATTCAAGTGCTGGCCATACTCGTGCTCATCCTGGCCATAACCCACCACCAGGATGGCCACAGTGCGCGCCAGTCCAAGTAGGATCAAGGGCAGTGCGGAGTACACCACGCTCCTCCGCAAATCCGTGAAATTTCGGGTTCTCCGCGACACACTACCCATGGTGAAGACGAACAGCCCGATTCCTATATCCATGAGCTTGGCTCCGAACTGCCGGCTCTTCCGGTAGGGTCTGTGGAAGCTCTCAAAGTCAACGGCCAGAATACAGACGGCGGTGAGCAGGTGCGTGACAGAACGGAGCACGGACAGGGCAACGGGACGTTTGCCTAGATCGAACTGCTGCCGACTACGAGCTCGCTCCAGAAACCTGCTCCTCTGCAGAAACCAGAGGGTAGCCAGCAACATCACTAATCCCACATAGCAGCTGTAGTCCACTGCCACCGTGACCAGAAGAATGCAGGGCAGGATGATCAGAGCAAACTCCACGGCATAGCACCGATTGGGTGAGTCAAAGAGTCCCAGCTTGTGGGTCACCAATCGCGCCAGAAAGATGCACCAGAAGGTGGCCAGGATCAGCAGCAACGACTCCCAGCTCTGGAAGAGCGTCTCCGTCCAGGACCACTCGTACACCGGAACATAATTCGCGATCGCCTCCTCCAGCGTTCGGTTGCCCCAATTTGGATTGCGATAAACGTTGGGCTTCGGGTCCAGAACTAGGTCCGCTGCCGCTCGACTGGCCATGATGACTACACGGGGATTGTCGATTGGGTGTCCCAAAGGCGCTGATAACTAGCACTTAATCTGCCCGCTGATAGTCACCACTTATCGGAGGGCGATAGATAGGCATGGCCCCATAGTCGAATTGGTCCGAAATGGGTCGGAACGGGGAGCCGGCTCCAGTCTAACAATACAACACGAAATTCGTTAAACTTCAAACATTAAAACTGATAGCCACTGAAGTATTTCGCCAGCATGTCGAGCAAGAACGTCCGCGCCAAGCCAAGTGCTGATAGGAAATCAGCAAAAGGAACTTGAACTTCAAATTTAAATATATTTTGTTTGCTTTTTTTATAGCTTTATCTAAGCTTTTGTTTGCTGAATTGCTGCTTGATAAATCCTCATAAATGCGAGCTGCTACCGTCCAATACGAAGTTAATGAGCGAACTAATAAAAATTAGGATGACGAATGTCGGGCTTGCTTACTTAGCCCTTTAACAGGAAACTTTAATTCAAGATAAAGGTTAAATTCTTTATAATCTTGGCTAAATAATTCCTCGCTACTGGGAATATAAATACATAAAACATGAATCATTTGATAAGAAAGATTGATGGGAGTGAAACAAAATGTAGGAGTAATTTCTTATAACCCGAAAGTTTAGTCTAATATTTTTTAAATTACACACTGTTTTATTTTAATAAAAAACACTTAATGCTAAAAACTATAAATTTATTAAGTTATTTCCTTGAAAATAAAGCTTAATCTAATTTTAAATTCAAATCCACCGCTCATATAAAAAATAAATCGATAGCACCATATCGATTTCCCACTTACCTCCAGTTCCGCCGATCTGGCCACCCTCCAGGCAGTTGTCATTTTTTAGTGTTTTCTGAATTTGTGAAAAAAGAGGCTCGTCCGCGACCGGGAACTTGATAAAACCACGAAAACCGCAATTAAAATGTTGCTAAGCCCGCTAATAAAAAGTGCCGACATGCTGTCGTTTATCTAGTGCCATAAAACCGCAACCAGCTCATCTTTTAATTAAGTGCGGCCGGTGCAAATGTGGGTGAGTACTTTCGCACGTGCTTTCTCTGGCCAAATATTACTTAATAAGTTTTGCTTGTTTTCAAGTAAATGTGTTAATTTCCCCGTACTTGGTGATTCACGATTTGTTCATTAAAGCTTGTAGTTAGTGGAAGTGATTAAGTTTTGCGGTCTGGGTTTTCCATTACGTTGCATTGTTGTGTTTTTGTCAAGGGGCGTTGGACCAATCGGAATGCAGCTTTTGAGGGGCTTGTCCTCGACGCCGACGCTCTGCCGGCGTCACTGTCGGCTGGTAGTGACGTCATTGCAACAGCCGCCGCCGTCTAGTCTGATATATCGATTATTCTTTGTTGTTTGTACTAAAACGAACACGTGAGCTTACGCTACCTTTCTACCGCTCTACCGCCCACTCACTCCCTCTTGTTGCTTCCCTTTTACACTCCATAGCCGATCGCTATACGTGGTCCACATCGATAAAAAAATAAATATGTACAAAAGAGAGCATTTAAACGTGAACACTTGAAGCTGCGAGATCGGAATACGGAAGCAAAGTGCAGTTTATTTTGCAAATATTGTGGCAAATGCAATTTACGTAACTAATTGCCAGCAAGTGCTAAATAAAATTATAAATATCAACAGCGCCGAGCTAAAATAATAATAGGTGTGCCGCTGGGTCTAAGCATGTGCAGTGAAATAATGACTTTGATGATGTTATTATAAGTAATTTTAAATTCTCTTGAAATATATTAGTTAAAACTGGATAGAAATTAAATTAAAAATAAACCTAACCAAACTAAGAGGTGAATTTTTAAATCTAGAAATTAGATTTTTACTTCTTGATTAATGTTAACTGATGTTAAGCCGGGAATTAAGAAAATGGAAATAACACTAATAATCAAATAAATATTTGGTTGTTTTCCATTATTTTTTTCTGAATATTAAATATTGCAATGTAAATGGTTTCAAAAATTAAAAACCTAAAAATTTACTTAAAAAATAGTTCCTAAAAGTAAGCGGTGCTAAATATTTAAATTAAAATACAATAGGATTCAATTTTCGTAATGAATTAATTTCTTAATGAGATAAAATATCGTAACACCCGTAAAATAAATTAACAATTTATTCTCTGTATAAAAACCCTTTGTTTTCTATATCAACATACCTCTTTCTTAGAAATGTCATCACTATTCTTGAGGCAACAGTGCTATTAATCAACGACTGGCGCCTGAAAAGCCGGCTAATCGGTTGACCTTTAACCTGGCGTGATGGAAT
This sequence comes from Drosophila ogumai, assembly GCA_018904815.1. Classification (NCBI taxonomy): domain Eukaryota; kingdom Metazoa; phylum Arthropoda; class Insecta; order Diptera; family Drosophilidae; genus Drosophila; species Drosophila ogumai. Next base: position 57,632 of record JAEIIJ010004384.1, read on the forward strand.
ATTTCATTACATGCTAAACACTATCTCCCCACCCCTATTTGCGTTGCAATCTTCGATTAACTAATCAAAAACATCAGCAGCACAATATAAAAATGCAATCAGGCGATAAAAAAAATATCTGAGCAATCATTTTGAGTGAGAAACTCAGTCATACGATATGGTATGGCGATAAGACTTCTATAAATACGCCCAGCCCACGGGTCGTATGCGTAATTATGCTTGCATGCATGTGGAAGAAGTTTACTGAACCTTTGAACCCCTGATGTAATCAATTATTGCAGTATTCTTTATCGGATTACACAAAAGCAGCGCAAACAGCGAAGTGCAAAAAGTGTTCAGTTCTCCATTATCCATTATTCCCCTTTAAGCACAATTCTGACTGAAATTACTAGCAACAAAAACAGAAAACGATATTTTACGATGACTTAACACACACCAGCATGCAAATTGTATATGCAGGGTTCTGTGTGAGTAAACAAAAGTTGCACATCAAGGAAATACAATTCATTATCAAGCAAGTTTAAGGTAGAGTCGAATATTGAATTCTCTGCAATAGGTGGAATAAATCCCTGTAGATCTTCTAAGTTTTCTTATTTATTTAATTTTAAATCTAAAATTAAAATATTTATTTAAAATATGATGCATATCTATTTAAATTTTTCTATTTTTTCTTTAAGTTGTCTATTGATTCAGGGTCACATTTCCTATACCTTATATTATTTGTAAAAAAATAAAGCCTCACATAGAGAGTCCAGAAATTTCCTTATACCCTTATCCCACCATTAGGGTACTCAGATACTTAAGGCCATCAACTCGCGCCAAATCGCTTTCGTTTGTAGGCCAATACACAGGCCGTCATGCATATATTTGCACATATATTTTCACACTGACAGTTTAATGAAGTCGCCTGAGTTGCTCAAAATGATTTCATTAACTTGGCCCCTTCCCCTGTCTCCAAATCACTGTGTTTACATAACGAGCACACACTCCCCCTTTTCGGTTAATAGGATGCAAATATTTAAATACTATATATCTTTGCATTTTGCTTTATTTCGTTTTCTTCTTCTCTTGGCCTGCTGTCACACAAATAACCTTTGTTTTATGTGATATATGCCTGCCCCCCAATGGAAATTTTTAATATTATTCGGACTAATTATAGCGGGGCGCCTATAAGTAAAAATAAAAACTGAATGGACGCCCACACGCTTGGCCATACGAATTGTCTTTGAGAATTTTTTGAAGAATTTATGTGTGACCTGGGATATATTTCTGTGGAATTATTTCCGCTCTTGAAATGAGACAATCTTACGTGTACGTAATTGTGGGTTAAATGTATATAATATAGCTCCTATAAAAATTCCTAAACCAAACCCTAATTACATTCCGTTGTGGGGCTTAACTAACGTCATAACAACCTCAATGGAATTCCAGTTAGGCACTGTGGTTTAAACTATATATTTAAAATATATCAGTATTATTTTATTATAATATAATACTATAAAATTATAGTATAGTGGTTCAAGATATATATTTAAAATATTACTTTAGTTAAGTTTTCAATTTAGCTCTAGTTTTAATTTTTTTTTTGTGTACTTTTTATGGAAACTACAACTTAAACCGATTAAAAATAAATGTTTATATTTATTTATTTTATTTAAGTCCACAACACAATCCCCTTAAATAATAACCACTGTACTTGGCTATATCCGTCTGAGGCAAATGCAAATGCGTGTTTTTAAATGCCAAGGCTGGCGGCGTCTGTCGCAACCAGTTGGCAGTTTATTGCACCGAAGAGCTTCGTCTAGAGGAGCACTGCCTGCTTCCCCTCCTCCATGAACCCATGAGTCCACCACCCACTCGACCCCCTAATCCCAGACATCGCCGCTCTTGCCGGCTTGTCTTATCAGCGGGCATTGTCGGGGCTGCTGCCGGTTTTATTGGGTCTGGTCGATGGGTATGACTAGTTGTCGGTAGTAGATTCGTGGTCCCGATCCGCTTTGAATCCAATACATGGCCCCGAGCCGAAAGCTCTTTCTATATACGAGGGTATTTTCACTGCGCTGCCGCACCTTCGAGTTGATAGCGCGTCGTTGGGTTTTCGATTTTTGACTTTCAGATACATTTTGGCGTTCGCCGCGGACGGTTGTGCTTTTTTTATTCAACGCGCTCTCTAATTCTCTGTCTATTGGTGGATCCCTTTCCTCTCTCTGTTGCTCTCTAAACTCTCTCTATTTCCCGCTCTCTATTACATTTAAAAATATTTAAACAAGTGTTATCAGCAGCCGCCACAAACAACAATTGAAAATTAAAAGTGAGGATACAGCCTAAACAATGTCAAGCAATAAACTCATCAATAAACTCATCTTCGCTGCTATTGTTATTCTCATGTAATCGCAGTTATCGCAATTGCTATGCTGTAATCGCAGTTATCGTAAATTATTCCTAGTAATTGTTCAATAGCCTTTCTGATATTTTTACGGTTTTATTGGAGTGTTTGCCGCTGGTGTGTAGGCAAATATTGGGCGATCAGCCCACTAAAGAAGTGCTTTCCATATCTTATCAACGATTCTTGGTAACATAACCGTTTATGGGACGTGTATCGATAGGTTCTTATCAGGAAACAGTGCTTAACAAAAGCACACAGCCATAAAGTATGGACAGCACATCGAGTTCCTCTAGGTGACTTTCAAAAGTGTCCCCAAAACGGAAAGCCGGGAAGCTGTGGAAAGTTTTTAAATGTAAATTCCAATCAGCTTACCGGTGGAATGGCTACATTTATGTGGCTTTGCGTGCTTGTAGTGTCGTCTGGCGACAAATCAAATCAAATAACTCGGTGCACTCAATCATTAGGGTCTTATCTCCGTGTCGAGCACTTGACCTTGTCGCAGGGTTTACCATAATTTATGTATTGGAATTTGCTTGGCTCCATTCAGAGCATTTTGGCAGAGCAGAGCACCGGGTTCGGGCGATAAGCTGTTGGTGTTCAACAAGTGTTTCTGCTTTGGTGTGTGAGTGGGAAGAGGGCTCGACCATTGGAAGCGGAATCAAGCCCCCCAACAAGCCGGTCGGGTACAAAGTCAAACAATTGCCAAACAAGTGTTGGAGTACACGCTCTCTTTTATATACGCTCGTCCATGTCAGATGGTATCGTTGCCTTGGCAGTTCCACAATGAAAAGCAAATATAGAAATTGGACGCTAAAAACATACACACAAGAGAGAGGTGTGGGACAGATCCGGAGCAATGGTTGTTTTTAACAGCCTTTAGACTTTATCGGTATCGTGGAATCATTTTATGGCTCTGGTTTTGAAATATTGGTTAGACGTCAACGGAAGTGCCTCGATCATGGGGTTTTAATTTTAAAAATTCAGATTTAAAAAGCTGATTAAAGAAAGATATTTTTATAGTCATTAATATAGATTATTCTATATTTTTTTGCTGTTCTAAAACCATTTTTAAAAGGTTCTTCTGCCTAATATCTGTACTGAATTCCTCACAGAAAATCTACAGGCACACTATAGCTCTAATAATAAATAGGAATTAGGGAGTAGAAAATTATATTTTTTACTTAAATTTGTTAGAAAGTAAACTAAAAATGCAGCAAATCACCTACCAACCTCTACTAATTATGCAATATTTCCCCCTATCGACTAACTTAACCATCTTATCGGATTTCTTATCCGTCAGGCAGCATGACCGAGGGCAAGAACTTACCCCACTCCAGTGCGGATGTCCCATTTCGCAGCAAGGAGCTGCGCAAGCAGTCTCTAATCCAGCACACCGGCCTGGTCGGGGTCATTGATGAGGGCACCAAGACCATTGGCTTCTCAATCTACACCACCCCAGACTTCAAGGAGATTGCAGCGCACCGGGTTGAGCTGAGCGTGATCACGCCCCAAGATGGCTGGTACGAGCAGGATCCGCTCGAGATGATGGCCTCGATCAACAAGTGTGCCGAGGAGGCCATCAAGCAGCTGCCCGAGCAGGGATTCTCCGCCAGCGACATTGCCACCGTGGGCATTACCAATCAGCGTGAGACGACGATCGTCTGGGACGCTGTCACCGGTAAGCCGCTGTATAATGCTCTCCTGTGGAAGGACATTCGCACTAGCACTACTGTGGAGCAGATCGTGGCCAAGGTGCAGGATCCTAATCACTTTCGCAGCAGCACTGGTTTGCCCATCTCCACGTACTTCTCCGCCTTGAAGATCCGCTGGCTGAGGGACAATGTGCCGGAGGTGAGGCAGGCCATAAGGGAGAGACGCTGCAAAGCGGGCACTGTGGACACATGGATCGTGTGGAACCTGACCAATGGTGGGTTTGTCTTTGGTTTCATTGAGGATTGTATAACCCATATCCATCCTTCACAGGCGCTCTCCACATTACCGACGTCACAAACGCCTCGCGCACCTTGCTCATGAACCTGGAAACCCAAAGCTGGGATCCCGTGCTGCTCAAGACCTTTGGCATTAAGGAGGACATGCTGCCCAGCATTCACAGCTGCTCGGAGGTGTTTGGCAAGATCACATCTGAGCGAAGCCCGCTGCGCGGAATGACCCTCAGTGGCATCATGGGCAACCAGCAGGCCTCGCTGCTAGGACAGATGTGCGTGAAGCCTGGTCAAACGAAGAACACATACCGCTCCGGCTGCTTCCTGCTGTGCAATACGGGTGACAAGCCCGTATTCTCGCGCCACGGACTGCTGACCACAGTGGCTTATAAGCTGGGACCCCAGGCACCCACGATATATGCCATCGAGGGAGCTGTTTCGGTGGCGGGACATGCGCTCTCCTGGCTGCAGACCAAGGTGCGCATCCTCCCAGATTCCCGAGACGCCGAGAAATACGCCGAGATGGTGCCCACCTCTGGAGATGTGTATTTCGTGCCAGCATTTACAGGATTATATGCTCCGTATTGGAAGCAGAATGCTCGTGGCATCATCATTGGCCTGACGCAGTTCACGCGAAAGAATCACATAGTAAGGGCCGCCCTGGAGAGTATTTGCTTCCAGACGCGCGACATCCTGGAGTGCATGCACCAGGAGTGCGGCTATGAGATCAACAAGCTTCATGCCGACGGCAAGCTGACCACAAACAACCTGCTTATGCAGCTCCAGGCGGACACCATTGGACTGCCCGTGTTCCGGTCGCAGCTGATGGACTCCACAGCCTTTGGAGCTGCCATGTGTGCCGCCCAGGCGGAGGGTGTTAATCTTTGCCAGTTTGAGCCCGAGAAAAGGTACTACGAGAACGTGCACTACGACACATTTCTGGCCACCACAACGGATGTGGAGCGCAAGGAGCGCTATGGCAAGTGGAAGCGGGCGGTGGAGCGCAGCCTGGGCTGGGTGATCAAGCAGAAGAAGACGCGGGAGCACACGGAGGAGAACTACCGCATGCTGTCCTCGCTGCCGGCCAGCATTTTCCTCATCAGCAGCTTCGCCATGCTGGTGCATTCCCTGTCCGCGGCTGGCCACTAGGATGAGGCCCTGACCCTCGCATCGATTAACTCGGTTGTGATAGTAATTATTTTCCCAGGATTTCGTTTGGATTTGACAAACACACACACTGTACATAGTCCTCATGGAGGACATTCGGTGGTTGAACGCGCTTTAAACCCTTTTGTAAATAGTTGCTAACGAAAAGCGGAGCTAGAATGAAAATTCCAGCCAAGCTTTAAACTATTTTTAGTATCTCTGATGGCCTGACTATCTTATCCTGTTCTTGCGTTGCATATTTTCCGTGCGTCTTAGCAGTAGTTCCCATTGACGAGCTGGCCGTATCAGCCGGAATCTGAAATTGTATATAGCCAAAGTGCAAAGCGACATTTCTAATTTAAGTTCCGTACTCGTATGTGTATGTATGTATATTTTGTAGTGATTACGCCCCTTAAACAATAAACACAAATAATAAGAATCGAAGGCAAGTCGTTTTTTATATAGAGATATAGCGGGAATTTAAGTATACTATTTAAACAATCGCTGATTAAAGTCTGACTGGGTTGCAGCGATAGTAAAGCAAAGGAGGAGTGTCTATATTAGGAATATTTATTTCCAGGAAGTCCTTGTTTATAAGCTTCTATTTTCCAAGGTTTTGTTATAATATTTTTTACAATAAAAAAGGGTTTAGCACTAACACCTTTTTCTGCCATCCGTATCCCTCGTTGCAATCTCTCTCTCTCCATGTGGGGTATGTTTTAATATCAGGTTTTTGTGTTATCTGCCAGCGGAAATGTCAGTATCAGTTAAATATGAGCAAAGTAATCGATTGATTAATAGTTGGTGGGTGTGTTGGTGCCTTGTGATTGTCCCCAAAAGGTGGTAGTTAAACGATTTTAACGCTTAAGGGTGTGTCCGGGACTAGGAAGCGTCAGATCAGATTACTAAAATAGATTGGGACCCCAGCGGACTAATTAAAAACTTTTTGAGAGCTGAGTTCTATGACAAATTGATAGGGGAGCCTACAGGATCCATTTCCGACCCCATAAACACGATATATTAATGATCAGCATTAACAGGCCAATCTTTATAGTCATTTCCGACAGCAACAAATTTTTTTTGCCTTTTTTACTAAGTTTTATACATCGTTTAAATTCTCAAAAATTTACAAAAAATTTGATTTCTTAAACTTTTTAATACGCAAATTTGTTACACTATTAAAAACTAGCAAAGAAATGTTTTCGTAATCGAACTTTTTTTTTTTGCTTAGTTATGATATTTTTAAACAGCAATTTTTATAAAAAAAATATCCATTTAATAATTTACATATTTTCGGTCTTCCTGCAGGGTATTATGATTATAGTTCCCAATATAGTCATCTCCGACCCTATAAACCATATATATTATTGATCAGCATTAACAGGCGAGTCTTTTTAGACATCTTTGGAAGAAAATAAGTTTTTGCCATTTTTCCCAAATTTTATAAGGGGTTACATCATTAAAATTCTCAAAAATTTGATAAAAATTTGAATTTTTTTAAATTAAAAAATTAGTAAGCTGATTTGTTAACCTATTGAAAACTAGCACAGAAAAACTTTCCGTATTGAATTTGAGGCTTTTTTGACTGAGTTACGTTAGATTTTTGATTTGATGCCAAGATCCCATGGGTATCCCAAACTGCCAGGGTATTATTCGGCTTCCCGAAGTTAGTTTCTGTTCTTGTTTTTATACAAACTTAAAACGATTTTGAGGAATTTCAGGATTTATATTAATGAGCAAACTAACTCCAGCTTTTTAATTTATTTCAACCTTAAAATAAAATTCCTCTAAATATTACTCAGGTGTTAAACAAGTAAAGAAACTCATCTTCATTGATCACAGGTGAATATGGAAATACCTGCGGCGGACACCCGCTGAGCGGTACCAATTCGAGTGGGAAACTTTTGAGGGACAGGATAGTAAAGGGGGGTTACCAGAGGGTCAATCAACCGTATAAACATGACGCCACATCCCCCACATTCAGGCATATTGAGGGCTCACTGTTCAAATGGACTTCCTTTCAGCTGGGATCTCATTTAAATTGGATCTACCGAATATATACTCACTCTCTCAAACTCCAGCTCACCCGTACAAATTTGTACTCACACACACAGGCTGCAGGTTGTTGTCGCTCTTGTTGTTGCCGATCCAGGTAGCCGAGGCAGGTAACGAAAACAAACGCTCACCTTTGGGCAACAACAAAGAAATTGATTTTCCCTGTTCGGGCTGAATAGTTGTGTTTTTTTTTCTGAATCAGTGCAGGGAGAGAAACAACTAGAACCGGAATTCGTTTGAAGTTGAAGCGCGCGCAACAACCCATCAGGCACACACACCGAAGAATGTGTGGAGTTGGAGTTGCTCATTTTATGAAACCAGGTTCATGGCGATGGATTTGGTGAGGTTCAGAACACGTGAAGTGGAGATTATTAATTTTTAGATTAAGTTTCTAAGGAATTAAGAATTTTTTTACTGAATTGTAGAGTGCTTTAGGCATGACATTATCACATATTCATATTTATTATTTATTTTTATTAAGGATGTGAGAAAGTACAAGTAAGTTACTCTATTTTAATAGTTTATATTTCTCTTTTTAGCAATTATTTAGTGATTTTGCCATGACACTTTCCCTATTAGTAATATTTTTAATGAAAGTGAGCTTAGTCCTTTAATAGATACTTCTTGAATGGTATTTAAGTATTTTATTTTTTACCTTAAGCGATATTAAAAGCCGTAATGCTCTAACTTCACAAATTCTACCCCGGCATAAACCCAATATATGAGTGGGTGTGCGTTGCAGGTTGCTCTGCTCTCCAAGCTCGAACTCCCCGAGGTTCGATCCCGACTCCGTAGTTCGCATCGATCCGCAGATCGGATTGGTTTTGGTTGCCCAGTTGTGTTTGAGTTGCGAGCGCGGTTTGTCGATCTTTGAGTGCGCGGCGGCGTCTTTTGTTTTTTGGGTGGCTTGTTTATGTTAATCCAGATATATTTATATATTCGTGAATCGCAGAAATTGCAGAAGTAGCCATAAATTTGGCCAATTTATCGGGTTTCGAATTCGGCTTTAGAAGCGTGAGACCCCAGAGAAATGAGTGTGCAGCATAAGTGAAGAAGGTGATCATCGCGGGAAGTGGCAGTTAAAGGGTCAAACCGGTTTTTCGGATAGCAGCCATGGAGCTGCCTCCAGCAACAACAAATGCCTCGGCATCCTTGCAACGTGTCGCCTCCGAGTCGAGTCTCGGCGAGGATCCAGGAGCTCGCAGCCACGATCAGGCGATGGTGCCTCCGCCTGGCCAACTGGTGGGCCATCACTACCACTACATACAGTATCCGGCTCACTTCCAGACGCTGCAGCACCAGGAGCAACTCCAGCAGCAGCAGCTACAGTCGCCGCCACAGCTCCCCTGCCAATGTCCCTGCTCTTGCGGCCGGGCTCCTCCTCCTCCGCCCAACCAAAACCAGAATGCCTCCATGGCAGTGGCTGTGCTGGTGCATCAGCAGACGCCCAGCCAACAGGAGCTGCCGGTGAGGAGCTCTCCCCTCAAGGCCCAGTCCGCTCAATCCCTGCTCAATCACTCCTACCAGGCTTTGCACGATGATCAGCAGCAGGAGCAACTGCAACTGGACACCTCTGCCGGAGCCGGAAGCTGTGATTGCGATTTGGAATGCACCTGTCCGGCCAGCGGAGGCAACTCCTCGTTGGCCCAGCATAAAAGAAGCCTCCTGGCTGACGCCATGCTCGGCGCCGACGAGATCACGGTCAGCGAGTCCGACAACAACAGCACCATGATCAAGAAGAAGAAGCCGCGATCCGGCGGAGGAGCAGGTCAGCTGCCGCCGAAGACACAGCCCACGGGTGGCAGCTGCAACGATATATACCACGACACGGAGCTGGATGGCGTGGGAGGGCCTGTGCCGCCCACTTCCGGCTCGGGCATAAAGTCGCAGATCCTGGACGACAATCGACCACCGCTGCCGCCACGCCCACCGCCCAGGCCAAGGAGTAATGCAAATGGTTCTATAGGTGAGTCGGGAAAAGGCGTTAAAGGGAGAAAATTAAGAAAATCTATAAAGAAAAACGGAAAATATGTCAGTTTGCCAGGCCTGACAGGTGATTTGAATAAATTTCAGGTTAAACCTTTGCTCAATTTTTGATGTTTGTATCACCAGAAGTTCTTAAGAAATTTTATATATAAATTATTATTAAGAAATTCTAGATGTTTGCAGCAGTTATAGATCTTGGCAGTTCTACTTTGTTATTGATTTTAATTTCTGCAATAATTATAAAGAAGTTGCCAAAAAATATTCTTTGAATTCAAATAAAAAAGGTTTATTTTTCAAAAAGGAAACATTCAATCTTAATTTAACAAATAATTATTTTAGGAACACTAAATAAACTGAATTAAAATCTGAAATCATCAATTAAATTTCAGAAAATATTTAAAGCCATTTCCAAATCATTCATTAGTAATCCCCACAAAGTTAATACTCTTCCTTGAAGAACCCAAGTAACTCGGTAGTAAATATATATTCTCCGAAAATTAAACCTCTTTAGGACCTAGTTCACTCCTTACTTTTCTCCACCATACCGACAGTGTTGTCCCTCGGTCTCCTCCAGTCGTTGAATCACAGTTTCGCCATGGTCACAGATTTTGGTTTCCAGTGATTTGTCATCCATTGCGAAGGCAGCTTCCGCTTGGCAGTTACTTCCTCATCCGCATATTCTGAGCCTGCGCAGGAGCAGGCTCTCTCTAACGCTCTCTCTCTTTATCTCCTCTCTCCAAGTCCTGGAGCTGGTGCAAAATATTTGCTAGGGGGGTTGGCGCTGAGCTAGTGTCAGTCAGGACTTTCAGTTGACACCGTTCCTGTAATTGCAACGCACACTCCGGCGCCACCTCCCAGCTTTTGTCGCTCTGTCTCCAGCCTCCAGCATCCGGCAACCCACTCCAGCCGCCAAGACCGCGCAGCTCCCAACCCAACCCGAAACCCATTCCATAAACCAAGCATCACCAGCCCCGCATCTCTGCCAGCTTCCACGGCTGTGTAGATATTTTTCTGTTTCGCTGAGGAGAGCAAAAAAAAAAAAAAAAACGAGGAAAATAAAGAGTGAAAAACGAGGAGAACGTGTTCCGGAATTCAGCCCTTCTCCAGGATGTGTACTTAGATGATTGAGGAGCCTGTTATTGCCTAGCGGAGGAGCCATAAGCCACTGTCTAACCCGTCATCATGCACGGCTATCCGGTGATGCAGTTCGTGCAGTACAGCATGCCTCCGCCCTGCTCCTGGGTGCCAGCTCCGCCTCCTGCCTCCGGCAACGTGGATGGTCACCATCGCGGCTCTGGTTGGGATTGGATTTCCTGATTTTAGTACTCCCATCTAATGGGTTTTTTCTGGATTCTACTTCTAGCCCATCGCCATGGAGCTGGCATCAAGAAGTACGTGGTTTGGTGCCTCATCTGCGGAGGCTTTAGCTGCCTGCTGGGCGTGCTCTTTCTGGGGGTCTACTTCCTGCTGCACTCCTACACCATCACAGTGGGTAATTTTGAGACCGTACCCACCTTTGTGCCCGCTACTCTGCTCATCCTCACAGGGATCTGCATTATGAGCCTGGCCAGGCGTAGGAATCGCTATAGTTACTTGGTAAGTCTCCCTTTTTAGTGTCTCCTTCCTTTCTATAAGGTATCCTTAAATCCCCTCCAGATCAAGCTATCTGGAGCCTGCGGCCTGGTTTCCGCTCTGACCTGCGCCTTGGTCACTGTGACCACCACCGTGCTCCACATGAGTCGCCTCCAAGCTTTAAGGGAGTGCGAATATGCCCAGAAAACCCGCACCTGTACGTGCTATTCAGATCTCATCGAGTCCCAGGTGGATCGTGTGGATAAGGGTAAGTCAGGAGCTTCGACTCCATATAATCTTGGCTAACTCCTTTCCCCCCTTATTTCTTTCCAGAAGGCGTGCGCCTGGTTTTCGACTCCCTTTCGGATTGTGGCGTGGTCCATGGATCCTTGTACTCCTGCCTGAGGGCCATCTTTGGCCTGTCCGTGGCCGGTGTCCTCATCGCTGTGTTCAGCTGCATGCTGGTTTATCAGCTGCTCAGCCACGAGCGCAAGAAGATGTACTGGGAGCAGCTGGAGCTGCGCTGTCGCTCCTTGTACGCCAGTCAGGCTCCTCCGCCCTCCATGGGTCCGGGAAGAATGCTGAATTGCCGATGCTGCGAACAGTGCCACGCCCACAGGCAGCTCACCCTGCCGCTGCAGGCCACCGCTTATCCCTGGGATGAAGCCACAGTGGCAGCGGCAGCAGCAGCAGCTGCCGCAGGAGGAGGAGGCGGAGGAGAGCAACGCTTCTGGACCGCCCAGCCGCCGGGCAATTTCTACTCGCCAAATCCCGGCGGTGACGATGCTGTGGGAGGCTGCCGGGGTGGCGAAAGAGGAGCTGGAGGAGCAGGCGGCGGACGGAGTAGCAGCGGCTGGAGCTGGCCTCGGATGCCCTGGCAACGCACCACCCCGGACACAGGACGACGCTTTCGTCAGGCGGCCGCCAGTCCGGACTCGCAGTACGGCTTCAGCTCGTCCGCGGCAGCAGCCCAGGGTGACGGCAACCAGATGCTGATCGAGGAGCCCGTCGTGGCAGCTGCCTATAGTGGAATGCCACCGCCCAATGCCCTGCCCTATGGGGTCTGGGGTCCTCCGCCGCCGTACAGCGATCCCAATAGCCCGGCCAGGCGGGGATACTACCAGTATCTCCAGCCCACGGCATGTCTGGTGGGACAACCCGGCACTGCCTCAGTCACCATAACCCAGGAGCAGGTGCATCCCAATATGCAGCACTCGCACATTGTACATTCGCATCCGCAGCAACAGCAGCAGATGCAGCAGCAACTGCAGCAGCTGCAGCGCCTCCAGGGGCAGTCGGCAACGCTGGAACGCATGGACGGGCTGAGCAGCGTGGGAAATGTCAGCACTTTGGTGGCCGCCACTCGCTCCTCCGCCTACAAGTCCAAGGCGGAGTACGAGAACACCCCATCGGACAGTGATGGTGGTAATCCCCGTGAGCGCGAGCGCTGCTCCAACACCCTGCCCACGCGGAAGCTCAAGAAGCGTCTGGAGGCGGGCACCGGAGCCAAGAGCATAGGGCCCCAGAGTAATCCCGGCCAGCAACGGCCAAATGTCCAGCAGCTGTTCGCCAAGCAGGAGCAGCAGCAGCAGCAGCAGGTGGCGCAGGCCAGTCCCCAGCAGGCGCAGCCCCAGTCCGCTGGCGTGGAGAACAATGGCTACCAGGACTCCAACGGAGCCATAGCCAAGGATCAGGCGGTCGGAGCGGATCCCGCCGAGTCGGAGGTGTACTTCGCCGACGTGAGCAGCTGCTGCAACATGTCCGTGAAGAACGACAGCTACTACGACAATGCCCAGCGCCATCAGGGGCACCACCAGGGCCACCACCATCATCATCACCAGCACCAGCACAGCAACTGCAGCCACAGCAGCGGGCAGAGCAACGCCAACGAGGACTACCTGGCTCAGCGATTCGGTCGGGGCAGGGAGCATTCTGTCCGTAGCCGGTTGCCCATTCCTCAGACTCGGCGGGAGGATGACTACGAGAGCTCCAACCTGAACATGCCCACACTGAAGGAGCAGCAGCAGCAGGCACAGCAGCTGCAGAAGGAGATCTCGCGCCAGAGCATGTGCTCCGTGGAGTCGGAGGCCAAGACGGAGTTCACCGACCTGTCACCCTCAACGCCCTGTGGCGGCAACCTGCCTCTGCCACCGCCAGCGAACTTTGCCAGCGATCCGCCAACGACGACAACGACGGGTCAGCAGTCGCCCAGCTTTGTGGCCTCGTTTCCCTACTCCTCGGAATCGCAGTGCCTAGAGGCGCACCGCCGCTCCACAAAGAACATCCATGAGCTGCTGATAGGCGGAGGCGGAGGAACCTCCTCGACTGGCGGGGGCACCGACTCGCACTACGAGGTGATCAACGACCGGGGGAATCCCTACCAGATGCAGCGCTCGCAGCAGGCCAAGCACAAGGCCAAGTCCAAGACGCGTTCCCGTGAGCAGCTGGACATCTATGGAAGTGGAGCGGAGCGATCTGACTGGTCATCGGACGGGGGACATCGCATGTGAGGCCCCGAGGACCAGGAAGTGTTTGTCTAGCAGCGGTTTCACCTTCATTGTATTCTGTGAGGATAAGGATCTGTGGGGGATCATATTGATGGGGAAGAATTTATATATTTTAAATATCAAAATTATTTTAAAAGTATTAGAATTCACTCAAAAATCGACTGTGGAAGCCAGCCAAGTTGCACATCATTTAAAACATTTAAAACTGTATACTTCCGCTCACAAATCCTCCCGCAGATCCTCCTTGGTTCAGTATCGTCGCATTTGTAATGTTTGCCATCCATGAAAGGAACTCTAATTCTACGTATTAACCCCTCGCCCCATATCCTACCTAAACTATCCCGTGGACAGAGGTCCCGAACACCTTGCTTTAACTATACTTGACGCGATATCCTTTGCCTAGTTTACATAGAACCTATATATACATATATATATATATTAATTAACACATATGGTAGCATTGAATTGAATGTTGACAACTTGTAGCAATGATAATCTATGGATATTATATACAAATTATGTTATATTTACTGCGTATTTACATAGTTACATAGTATACACACACACCCATATACACAGACATGAATATATGACTAGTTAGTTAAATGTTAGAGAGCCAGTTAAATTTATTAAAGAAGTACACCAAGTATAACCAAAACATTTTAAACAAAAAACCGAATCACTGACTTTTAATGGGGGGTTAAATTTAAAAGTGATAAATATCGAAATCGGTTGAGCTAGCTCGTAGCAAAACTGGCATAACTGTTATAACATAGCTAGAATCGGTCTATCGAGATCGTTTTCTTGCCTGTCATCACTAAATCCCCGATAGTATCCCCTACCGATATCAATTCAATCGAATATCAATTTCCTAAGCGCGTAAATTTAAAACCAATGTCTGTGTTTTTGTCTTACAATTAAAATTTGGACTTTAATGACTACACAATCAGGCTGATGTTGGATTCCTAAGACTATGGCTGCTCCCTCGATCCTCATTGGGCCAGTCGATGCAGCAACAAGAAAACAGTGGTGGCTCCCAGACTCAAGCTCACCATAGAAGCGCCGGCATTCTTCCGATCCGCCACGCTGCCGTGCGAAATCTCGTTGTCGGAGTCATCCGGCTGTGGCTCTGGAGGAGCCAGCTCTTCCAGGGCCAGTCCAGTAGCCTCGTTAATGGTTCTCAGCAGCGGATAGTTCTGGTTCAGTCTCCTCGGCGCTGTCTTTACCTTCGTGAAGTCCGCATACGTATCCTCATCCAGGTCGCAGTTGCCCAGGAAATCGTCCGTATCCACGGACCACACCATCACCCCAGCCAGCCGCTTGGACATGGCGTACAGCACTTTGTTGGCAATGGAGCGGGAGCTGTCGTAAGTCACCACATGGATGTCCTGGGTGAAGACGTTACGCTCGGATTTGGCCAGCATCTGGCTAGTGCTGGGATCCCATTGCTGTGTCCAGCCAGAGGTGCGGTTACTCAGAGTCCGACAGATTTCGTTGTAGCCCAGAAAGCCATCCTCCCGCGTGTAGGGACCCCGGAAACCGACGCCATCGCTGGCATCATTCACATTGCCCTCGGCTACTGTTTTGAAGGTGCGTCCGTAGAAGGGCAGGCCCAGGACCAGTTTCGAGGGCGGTGCGCCCAGTTTTAGCAGGTAGTCAATGGAGAATTTCTATAAAATATTTTAAGCCTTAGAAGGAGGTTTATACTTAAGAGAGTTTCTTGATCTCTTACCACACTTAAAGGATCATCGGCTGGAGCCGACAACGGGGCATTGTAGCCCACCTTGTGGTCCCAGCTGCCATGATAGTCATAGCACATAATGTGCAGAAAGTCCAGGTAACGTGAGATCTGCCGGACATCGTAGGCCTCATCGATTACCTTCTTGGACGCGCCTATGGCAGAGGTCAACAGCAGGCCGTGCTCGTCAAACTCCTCGCGCAGCTCCTTGGTCAGCAGAACAAAGTTCTCGCGATCCGCAGGCTTGCCCTGCCGCTGCGTAGGATACTCCCAGTCCAGGTCCAAGCCGTCAAAGTTGTATTTCCTTACAAAGCTGGACACCTGCTTGACGAACTGTCCCCGCAGCAGATCGTTGGCCACCAGCTTGGAATAGTTGGCGGAGCCTTCATTCCAGCCGCCTATGGCCAAGCTGACCTTCAGATGCGGATGACTGCGCTTCAGGCCGGTCAGCTTCTCGTAGCCACCCTTGCCATACTCCTCCTTGAGGTCCTGCCAGGGATCTGGAAGGGAAGCCCTAAAAATTAGCATACATCCATAAATCGAACCACAAAAACTCACCCAACGACTTGATGGCTGCCTGGGTGATGTCCAGCCCGGCAAAGGCATACACCACATGGGTGCACAGGCTGGGATCGAAGTTGTCAATGCCATAGGCGCCCTGCTCTGGCCGGTAAATGGCCCAGGTGGAAATGTAGCAAACCACCACCTTGTCGTGTGAGGGTCCTGCGGGAATGGGAAAAGGTAAAACAGTTAGCAACCAACCCCTTACTGTGGTCTGGGCAACTCACCTGTCCTGGCAGCCACTGAAGCCCACAAGCTGCCCAGCAGAAGGAGCAGCCAAGCTCCCTTTAACGTCATCTGTGTGCGGTTGATTTCTAGAGGAGAAGGAGGAACCCAAGCAGAATTGAGTTAAATGGTTTTGCGTGGTTGCTCTGGCCACAATGTTGTGACAATTTATAATTCCAATTCAGCTCAATTGGCGCCTTAATTAAAAGGGGGAAAGTGAAAGGCAGCCCAGAAGTGAGTACAAGATGGAGTGGTATATAATATATAGTATTGTACTCTTGCGAGCGTCATCAGAGATCAACAATAAACAAACTGAGATGCCTAGCTTTGCTTTTTTGGGGCTCTTGAATTTATAAACAATTATTCATGGGGGATTGCCATCTATCAGAGTCAAAGATGAACATAACTGAATAAGTTTAATAGTAAATTTGCTTATATAAAATATATAGATTTATACAAATATATATAATATTAAAAAAAAATATTTATATATTTTTGTAAATATATAGAATTTAAAATATATTTAACAAATAAACAATTCCGGAAAAACTCATGAAATTCCTGAAGACCTACTCCGTGAATCACTACACTCGATCTTAAGATCTCAAGTCCCAGCCAAGTTTAATGACAAAGACGTCTCTTTGTTCTTTTTGATTTCGATTTCTTTAGGTCTGGATCATTCCATCATTTAATGGCCAGTTATTATAAAAGCAGTCTGCCAATCTGACCTGGTCCAACCTGATTCTCAACTTTCGCCGGCTTTTTCGCCCTTATTTAGCTTGTTTACTTGCAAGTTTTGGTGCAGCGACCAGAACCAAGTTGGCCTGTGAATCATGCGATCCGTGGAGCAAACAAGTTCACCTTGATATCTCGGCTCTGATAACGACGGCATGAATAGGCACTTAGGAGATTGTAACTCTTTGTAAAAGCTGGGAAAAATAGGAAGTGTGCGGAACCAACCAAAAAACAAAGAAAATTGGATGGAAAACAAAGCCTAGAGCAGTTTCACTTTCCGGCATGTTTTTTACATATTTTTTTCGCGCTTTTGCATATTAATTTGTTGTATTTTTTATGTGTTTTTTATTTCTTGTCTTCAGGCTTGAGGCAAACCGGAATCTGGCGTTCATCACGAGTTGGGATCGCCGACCAAAGAAGAGTCAAAGCCGCGAGACATGTGAAAACGGAATCAAAATACGAGTACGAAATTGAAATTGAGAGGAAAAAACCAGGCCATAAGTCTGCTCCAGAACAAACATTGAACGGAGATTTGGGGTTTGGAGGGTCAGCAGTGGTTGATGGGTTGCGCCTGCGCAGCGGAGAGGAAGTGGAAACCCACTTAACGTGGAGAAACCGAGGGCAATGCCAAAACAAGTGCGTTCGTTGTTCTTGCCGCGAGAATACGTTAATAGGCGTTAACGCACGAGTATGTTGGGGGGACGTGGGGTTTTCGTATTCCAGATTATGCGCCATAGGTTTTATTACCCGAACTTGAGGGGCTATTCCGATATATGCAACTCCAACACTAGCGACGGCTCGAGACTTCGCACCGCCTTCGAAGGCAGCTCGCTTATAACTGAACTCGTCTCAGCTCTTTCTGGTGGAAGCGGCGCAAATTGATACATAGAGCCAGAGCCACTCAAGCCGAACCCGATCCGCCACATCCGCGGCCACAGCAAGCCAAACCACTCTCCCTCGAGTCGTGCCAGAGACTTGAATGCCAAGTCGCCGAAAAGAACCTAAAAAGCTATGGGAGAGAAAATAAAAACCAAAAGAGAGCTTTTAAGAGCGAGTTTACTTAGTTACGACTTTGAAATCATCATTCCACATAATATTTGTTCTCATCATTCATGAAAGTAATATATAAATATTGTTTTACAATTACTTGCATTATTCATATAAAGGAAACATGAAATAAAGATAAAA
>JAEIIJ010004395.1:0-39850 GCA_018904815.1 Drosophila ogumai
AACTCTTTAACTTTAATTATTTTTAGTTGCATACTTGCAGGCGCCCCCGAACGCAATTACATGGCCCAAAAGGGTGGAGGCTGTGAGTGTGTGTGTGTGTGCTTCAGGGGGTTCCCCTTCGCTTAAGCTGTGACGTGCTTTAAGCCACACAGTCGCACTCGAGCCGCAGCTCAAGCCGGATGAAGGCGAAAGTAGCTGCTGGCTGGCTGGCTGCCTGGTAGAAGATTGGCATTGTTGTGAAAGGGAGAGATGGTGATGGCAGAAGGGGCCCGAGGGTAAGGACACGAAGTGGGCCAGGATGTGGGGCAAGCAGGAGCTAGGGAATCGGAGGGATAAAGGAGGAAAGCGGAAGTGTGCCCGACGGCAGCTCTTCATGCGCCTAATTATATGTGCAAATAAATGAACGACGCATGCTGATTGCGTGTGTGTGTGCGAGTCAACGCTGTGGCTCTGTGTGTGTCAATACACAGGGAGAAAAAATATATACAAAATTTATGAAAAATAATATAAAAACTATATAAAATGTATACAAAATATTATAAAAAACAAACTACAATATAAAGAGTCAAAAGAGCTAGGCCTTTCTATATAAATTAAACTGCTACTTTTAATTTTTTTAAGGTATCCCGATTTTTTATAATTCCCTAATATATTTATTCAACATGAGATACATTTTTAAAATTACAAAAATGATTTATTCTTTTAAACAATTGATTTTTAAACTGTAAATTGGGCTTCTTTATGCACTGACAAATAATATTCACAAAATAAAAAATTATAATAATTAAAATTTTTAAGTAAATTATATTTTAATCAGCATTTTCTTCTTCTGTGCGGTGTGCGTGTGTTTAACACAAGTGTTAGTGTGTGTCGTCATAGATGTTTGCCATAGACAAAAGGCTGGCCCCCTTCACTAGTCTTTCCTTTCATTTCCCTCCAACTTTTCACCGAAAGAGAGCGCTAAGCTCAACGCCCAACTTAATTAGTTTGTTAAACTCGCAACTCACACACGCACACACTCACTCAGACTGAGACTCACACGCCCCCACATACTTAATGAGTGTCTGCGGGTGTTGGCTGGTGTGAGTGTGCGAGTGCGAGTGCCTTTGGCAGGGAAATTCCAATGAAAAGCTGGCAAAACAAAAGGCAAATTTCAGGTATTTTATAAACTAAAATTTAAGCTGCAAGTTAACCCCAATTAAGCGACCGATTTTGTTCTCAAAGGGTTACAAATACTTAACTATTTAGGGAGCTAAATATATATTTTATTATTATTATTTATTTTCCCATAAATAATTTACATTTGGATTATAAAAATGGGATAAAATAAAACATACTGGAGTGCTAAATAAATCTCCAAGAATTTTTAAAACCTTAAAAGGGTGTTCCTTAATTATGGTAAAAATCTGTAAATTGTTAAGAAAACTAAATTACGCACAGCTTGGTAAATAAAATAATTCTATTAAATTTCTTAAAGGTTTTAAAAAACCTAGTTATTTCTGAAGCACCCTATATTGAGCTCTGCATTTTACATTTCTATAATATTTATCAAATATCATTTTTTGGGAAATATAAATTTACTTTGAATGGTTTTTATTTTAGATTTAAAAATCTCTAAAATTTGTATAGGCCTAAATGTTCTATTATTGTATTATATATATTTTTGCAAGAGTCCTATTCAATTATTTTCTTCCCTAAAATCCCTTAAAAAATCAAAGAATCCTTGGCACCCATCTTAAGGGATCCTCACACTCTCTCTTTTTCTCTCTCATGCATTTCGAGGGCAAGTGGTAAGTGGCCTCTCACTCCCACAACACACACAAGCATGCATGCCCACATACCGTTAATTTAAGGACCTTGAAGCAAATGGAAACCCGAAAAGAATTTGAAAACAGAAAAGCAAATAAACGAAAAATGAAAAACGAAAAATGAGAAAATATAAACAAAAAAAAAAATCCAAAGCCCGAGCTTAGAACATGAATCCAAATCAAAGTGCAAAACCGAAAGGCACATGCTGCCGATTGCAACCGAAGATGAAGGCGAAGCATCGCCGAGGGGGAGTTGAGCGAACAAAAAAAATGGAAGAGGCAGAAAAAAACTGTCACAAGGCCATTAACAAAAGCCTGAGACTGACTGCCACACGGCCAGCTGATGGAAGATGGGTGGCCAGAAGAGGGGGCGGGGCGCAAAAACCAAATTAAAATTGCGAGCTGCAATGAAATGGGCACAGCCGCCAGCCCCTTCTCGAAAAACCAGCCAACCACCCACTTTAGTGGGTGCAGCCACCTTCACCAAGTACACAGAAAAAATAAAATAATAATAAATCGCTATCACCCAGGTATTTTTTGGTTTAATTTAAAATATTTGCTTGTTCTCAGGATTTTTTTTTTAAAGAAATTTTAGAAACCCAAATTTAAGAAACTGTTTTAATTTTCTCCGTGTGTGCGTCTCGTTTTTTTTTTCCTTGAAGGCAAGGAAAACTAAGGGGGCCAACGGGATGCTGTGCATGTGCATGTTGCATAATTTCACCTGAGTGGGCGTGGCCCCTCTGTGCGTGCGCGTGTGCCCCTGAATGTGTGTGTGTGTGTGTGGCCAGGGCAGGATCCGCTGATTTTCATTTCATTGCGTCGTGCATTTGATTAACCATCGCAGCCTGCTCGGCAGCTGTCGCCGTCATCTCTCGCCAAATTGAGCATGTTGCGGGATGGAAAAGCCAGGGGCGGGGGGCGGGGTCGGGGTCGGAAGGCGGAGAAGTGGGAGAAAACCAGGCGAAAGGCAGCTGGCAGACTGCCGATGGTTGGTTGGGTGGCAAAGGTGGGAGGAAATGCACAACCTACAATTAAGTACACTAACCAATTGAGTGGCGTTCAATTGTTGGCCAACTGATACGGCAAATTTGGGTTAGGTTGGGATTTGAGGCTTAAATCGACTACACTGTAAGCAAATTACCCATATTTCTGGGTATTTAAGGTTTTAAGCATGGTATTTACGTACAAAGAGTTAAATAACAACAAAGATTCGTAAGTAAATATTTTTTTAAAACCTTTAAATGTAAAAGTTTAAGAGACTTTGGTATTTATTATATATTATAATAGATAATCACTAGTAGAATTTGGGATTTAATCAATTGACTTAATTAAGGAATCAAGGAGCTATCTGTTCCCACAGTTAGCTTTCTTTTATGTATTGACAAGTTTTTTTGGCTTTGACTCACCCGCAGTAAATGACACTCTGTTGCCTTTCCTTTTTACTCCGCAAACTTGGCTGGGATTCATCTAAAATTAATTCCTTCGATTGCAGAGACTCTTGGTGTTTTTCCACGACTATGATAAGAACTAGCTCATTTCCAGCGAAAAAGCGCTTTTTCGGAAGTCATCTGGAGATCCGGAGATGCACACGTCGCAGGTGAACACGAGGGGAGGCGCGCACTGACTGAGGCTGCGCGGCAGCGCTGCCTCTATTTGGTAGCCAGAGGAAGAGAGATTGACCGTGAGAAAAAAAGAGCAGGTAAGCGCGCTCTCATCAAAGCCATGTGCGTGTGTGTGCTAGTTTATCTGAGAAGTTTAGAGAGCCGAACACACACACACACAGCGCGCACACTGAGAGCTAAGCTGAGCTTATCAGCTCACTCTCTTTCTTTCTCCCGGTCAACCTCTCTCCCTTTGGCTACCATTAAATAGAGGCGCGCCTCTCCCTTGTGTTCACCTGTGACGTGTGCATCTCTGGATCTCCAGATGACCCCCGGAAAAGCGCTCTTTCGCCGGAAATGTGCTAGTTCTTATCATAATCGTGAAGAAATCAAGAGTCTCTGCAATCGAAGGAGGAATCATTGATGAATCCAAACCAAGTCTGCTGGGTGAAGGTGGAAGGAAACATATATATATATTTTATATTTATATATTATATTAATATTTTTTGATATTTCGCTATTTCTTATATTATTTATTTTAGTTTTTTTTTTTTAAGATTTTAAGAAAAACTATATCCTTATATAAACAAGAAAGAAAACTTTGGCGAGCCAAAGTTCTGGCTAAAATTAGAATACCCTGCAAGGGCATAAAAATAATCACTCCACAAAGTGAAAAAAAAATTCACGAATTCACCACAAATCCCCACCCTCTGCTAATCTCATTCCAAAATAAAAATAAGCGTATTTTATTTTTGCTAATTCCCTTTTCGGTCTTTTGCTCTCGTCATGTTCTTTTCGCATTTTTAATTAGCGCAAGCAGATCTAAAAAAAAAAATAAATAAAAAAATAGAAGAAGAAAAATCCTTCACTCCTAACACTCTCTCTCTCTAGATTTTCCGGCCAACCCATTTTTCTTCATTTCAACTTTTGCTGCGGTTGCCAGGGGTGAAAAAAAAAGAATTCCGAAAAAAAGCAAGAATATATTTATGTATTTTAAGCGTTACCTGGCAACCCTTTGGCCCTTCGTTATGACAACCCTGTAGCTGGGGCGAGAAAACTGTCAGATAATTTACGATTTTCCAGTTGTAAATACGGAAAAATCGCTAGCTCTCTTCTTTCCATTTTTTTTCTAGTGTTAAATGCCACATTTTTCCATTGAAATATAAACCGAAAGAGAGTGAAAACTTGGCATGAAGACCCAGGGAAAGTACGGCGTAACAGCCATGGCAGCTGCCCAGGCCCTGTGCGAGGACGTGAGGAACTTCAGCACCCGGCGGCGGAACATCATGTATCTGATGCACCGCTACCTGGTGGAGAACGGCTTCTACGCCAGTGCCGAGGCCTTGAAGTCCGAGGGCAGCCTGTCCGAGGAGTACGAGCTGTGCGACAACATTGACCTTGACGGCATGTATCTGGAGTATGCCAGCTTCTTCAACATGAAGTTCGGCAAGTATCCCAAGATTCTCAAGAAGGTCGGGCCCAAAATCAAGGTGGAGATGGCCGCGGGCAAGGGGCAGCCCAAGCAGGAAAAGGAAAAAGACAAGCTAGAGAAGCTAGAGAAGCCACCGGGAAAGCCACAGAACACGGAGGGCGGTTCCCTGGTCAATTGGCATATGGGCGTGGGCGCAGCCAAGGTGGCAGCTGCCGTTAGCCTGAATCCCAGCTGCTACTCCAATGCCCAGCAGCCGGATAGTGCCAGTAATCCTTTGCAGATCAGGAAAATGGAGACGCCGGCGGAGAGCGATGCCTCGTCAAAGTTAGTGGGCGAAATAGAGCACGGCCACCTGGGCGGCGATGACTCGCTGTTCGCCTCCATGGACTGGCAGTCGCTGGCCGAGCTGGTCAAGACCTCCATACTGCGCGAGGAGATCAGCCTGCGCTGGTCGGATGTCTGTGGCAATCAGCGGGCCATCGAGCTGATCAAGGAGGCAGTGCTCACTCCCATCGAGTATCCGCAGCTCTTTGCCCATGGCCTGAAGCCTTGGCGCTCTCTGCTGCTCCACGGACCGCCGGGCAGTGGCAAAACCTTCCTGGCCAAGGCCCTGTACTCGGAGACCCGTGGCCAGGTGACCTTCTTCAATATCACGGCCAGCATTATGGTGAGCAAGTGGCGCGGAGAATCGGAGAAGATACTGCGCGTTCTGTTTCACATGGCGGCCAAGAGGGCTCCGTCTGTCATCTTTCTGGATGAGATTGAGAGCCTGACCTCCAAGCGGGACAGGGTTACCGATCACGAGAGTTCCAAGCGATTTAAGAACGAGCTGCTCCAGCTGTTGGATGGCATGGAGCACACCCTGAAGGGTGTCTTCGTTTTGGCCAGCACCAATTTACCCTGGGACATTGACGAGGCCTTTTTGCGGCGCTTCGAAAAGAAGCTACTGGTCCAGCTGCCCAATCAGGCGGAGAGGAGCTGCCTCATTGGTCGCCTGCTGGGCACTAGCATCTCCATGACGCCCAAGCTGCTCGAGCGTTTGGTACAGATCTCGGATCAGTTCACCGGAGATGAGATACGTCTGGCCTGCAAGGAGGTCAGCATGCATCGGGTGAGATGTGCCACCAACAAGGCACCTGGAGCTTCGAAGGACTCACAGGCGGCCGTTAGCGAGGCCAATGTGGAGAAGGCCTTCAAGATGGTCCGTCCGCTGGGACAGAAGCTGCTGGCCAAGCACGAGCAGTGGCAGCAGGAGAATGGCTCTTAAATAATTAATTAACTTTGATGTAAATTCTTTGCTTCTTTTGGTATATTAATAAAAATTAATAAAAATTCTTGGAAAGACTCTGCGAGACTCATGACTCGTTACCTGCCCGTGGTGCGTCTCCTGGCTCCCGCAATGGTCATCCTGGACACATATCTCCGTATCCTTCCGCTGGATCTGCGCTGCGTGTTGCCACCGCCAGTGGTGACCGATCTCACACTGTACTCGGTGGCCGTGGAGCTCCTTCGATCGCTGATCATCACATCGGAGCAGAGGGACGAGGACAGAATAGAGGCTGCTGATCTTCGTTTGCCGCCGGTGAAGGTGCCGCCGCCACTCGACGAGGTTGTGGTGGCAGAGCTATCCGAGCGGGAAAATAGAGAGGAGCGCTTGCTGCGACTGCTGGACCCTGTGCCGGTGGCATCTTGTATATTGCTATAGAACTCCTCGGTCTCCCGGTCATAGGTCTCATCCTCATCGTCCTCGTCCATGGGATCCACCTCGAAGTCCTCGCCCTCGGCCTCGGTGGCCATGGTATCGCTCCTTTGGCTCATGCCACGCATCCGGTTGCCATTGGACAGGGATGAGGATTGCTGATGCTGCTGCAACTGGTAATACTCGTGACAGTCGCCACGAGATCCTCGGGATCGACTGCTGCCGCTCAGGTAGCGATACGGCGCCGAGCTGGAGTTGCTGGTGGTGCTCAGGGAGTGACGTTTCCCATTGGCTGGCATTTCTAGCAGACCGCCATTGGTGGCCTCACCGCCACCGCCACCGCCGCCGTCGCCATCACTTTCGCCGCCACCGACGCTGCCGCTAAAGGTGACCTCGTGGAACTTGGAGGACTTGCGGCGGCTCCTGGAAGTCATGCCCTCGCCATTGCCCAGGGAAATGGAGGGTCGCGGTCGATTGTTGTTGTCCCGCTTCTGCTGATCCTGCTGGTGCTGATTCTCCTCATCCTCGCCGCCGTCTGGCATCAGGGTTAGGGCCAGGGCGGGTCGGCCCCGTTTGCGGCTCCAGGGAAAAGCCCGTATAAATGCAAAGATGATGAACAGAGTGGCAATCATCTCTGGTTTTCGTTTTTTGTTGTTTTTTTTTTTTTTAATATTTAATTTAATGTTTTCAGAGAATTATTCTCCTTGAAAGTCGCGCACTCATTGTTGTTTATTTGTTTTTGTTAATTTTTTTTGATTTTAATTTCGGTTTCGGTTTTATATTTCGATTTTGTTTATATTTGTTGTTTGCTCTGGTTTATCAATTTAATTAGTAAAATTTTTTAGAGAGACAGCGCGAGAGAGAGAGAGAGGAAGAGCAAGAGTAGAGTTGAGAGCCGGAACCGGAAGTCCTGCTGACAGGCAGAGAAAGTAAGAGAGGATGCAGCTGACAGACACGTGGCTCCAAAATGATGGATCAACGGTCAGTGGTGACAGCCAGGAAAAATAGTGAAAAATAAAGGAAAAACTAGCACTGCTGGGAGTTGCAACTGGGAAAAATAAAAGAAAAAGGCAAGACACTAACTAACTAATTTTAATTAATTAAGTAATTAATTTAATTAATTTAAGTAATTAAATTGAACTATAAAAAGTTTAAGCTACGCCCTTAAAAATTGGATTTTTTTTTTAAGATTTTTTTTTAATGCAGAAACGCAAAAAAAACCCTAATTTAAACAGTTTTTCAATAGTTTCTGTAATTAAAGCTAAGTAAAATAAATAAATATTAATAAAAAATTTTAATGAACATATTTCCACCTTAAAGTGAATAGACTCAAGCCCCCGATTTAACCTCCACTCCCCCGGAAAAAGTACATATTTTGCACCCTCCGCGTTTGACGTTTCCTGATCCACGCTTCATTTGCTTTCCAGCTTCATTTTCGCAGCTGTATTGTTTATCTGTTTGATATAAATAAATACATATACAGATACAAATACACACTCCTTCCGTTCGACTGACTGGCTGATGTACTGATGCACGGATAAACTGCCGGATTGACGAGTGATTTTCTGCGCAATTTTGATGGCGCTGCGAGAATATTATGATAATCAATGCACAATTATTGCACACATCTATGGATACACTTTTACACACACAGAGAGAGAGAGAAATACATCATAATACATAAAGGAGACTCTAAGTGCAGGGCAACTTTTTTTTCCCCTACTTATTTTGTTTCCCACTCGAGTAGCATTCTTGCCTTTGATAGGACATCCCTCCCTCCCTCCCAGGGCTTCCTTATTTTCTGCCTTGTTAAGGATAAGAGAAAGAGGAATTGCGTAGAGATTGTATAGAAATTGTATAGGCAACAACAATAACAACAAAGAGAGAGGGTATTAAAGGACCCTCAGTTGTTGTCTGAGCGGCTTACTCAACTATCCCAACTATACTCTGTCTCTCTGTCTCTCACGTCGTATATCCTGGCCATCCTCTGCCCCCTTTTGACCCAAGCCACTTTTTAGTTCAAACCATAATTGAAATGATTTAACAATGAGAAGAGGGGGGAGGAAGGGGGACAAGAGGCTGGCCTTAGGTGGCCCTTAACTTGGGGGAGGGGGCCAAAGTGACCACACACACACACGCCCACAGTCAGTGCCTTGCAAAGGGCTTTAGTCACTCATTTTTATTAAAAAACAAATAAAGCTAAAGCTTCAAGAAAATATATAGATCTTATTTATTTATATAAAGCTAGGATCAGTATATTTATAAAAATAACACATTCTTTGCAAGGACTAATTTTCGAAATTTCTATTTAAATATATTCAAAGCATAAATATGTTTATTATCCAAAACCCAACTTTTCTCCCATTTTCCCCTCTCAAAACTCACAGTTTTCTTAACAAATTTTAAAGCAACTCAATTGCGTTTAATTAAAACTATCAGAAGGCACCGAGCGAGTTCAGGAAGCGTAACAAATTCTGATGGAGGACGACCAAGCAAGATGATGATGATGAAGCTGCAGCCGGTTTCCGCCCACTTTTCCACCTGCGGGGCACACGCACTACTTTTTAATTTGTTCAAATTGCATTAAAAAAAAGCTAAAGCAAAAAGAAAACCAAGTGAAACCAAGAAATAAAAACTAGAAATAGCGGCCAGGAAAACTTGCCACCAAGGAGAAAGGATTGCAATATATAAAAGAGATGGAAAAGGAGAAGGAGACTGAGACTGAGGCTGAGACTGAGGCTGAGACTGAGACTGAGACTGAGTATAGACCAAGGGGGCTGAGGGGGCAGAAGTGGCATCTAAAGTGAATTAAGCTCAGCAAAAACGTTTTCTCTATTTATACATAAAGTCTGTGTCAGAGCGAGTGATGTCCTAGGGAATAATTTCAGGCAAATAAAAATGTGAATTAAAACCAAAGGCAGGACACATTTTAATTAGCCAGAAAGAAGGAGCTTTAAATGATGTATAATTATAATTAATTAATTAATAAATAATAACTAAACTATACAAGCAACTATGTGTAATTTAAAAATAAAGAAAATACAATATTAAACAAAAAAAGAAAGCCAAAGTTTGTATACTTTTCCAGGTTACAAATGCAACAGGAAATATTTAAATAGATGTAAAGTTTGGCCTTAACAAAACGAACAAAGAAACTAAGTTCAATTTTCTAGTCTTTAAATATTTATTAAATATTTCACAATTAAGGCTAAAACCAATGTCTTCTTTGACTGGTAAAGGCCTATTGTTTCCCAATTAGTGTTCAGATTTTCAATCAGACAGCAAGGAGCCGCTGTTGTTGGGCTTAAAATCTTGGCTTTAACTTGGATTTCCACTTAGGCCCACTTAAGGCATCGCATTAGCATTAGCTTTACCGCTAGTTGCAGTTGCAGTTGCAGCGGCTGCCTCTCAGGTGGCCAATCCTGGCTCCTACGATTCCAAGGGTTTCGTTTTATCCATTCTTTTTCCCTCATCTCTCTTGGCTTTTCTTTAAGTGTTGGCAAACAAGCTGGTAACAGGGCCGAAATGCACCTACCCCCTCTCTCTCAGTCTCAGTCGTTCGGGGAGCGCCTTGGGCACTATTTGCTACTTTTACAGCGACTGCGCCTGTACACACCACACACACACACTCAGTAGCTTTACCACACAGACACACTCAAATATTTCCTTTCAATTTTTTCTCTTCCCCAGCTCTGTTGCTTTTTCTGATTTTCTTTTCCAACTAATTCCACATTTTGCTAGGCGCATGCATACTTCTACAACGCTGCCGCATTTTTTAGCATACTTTTTGGGTGACTTTTAATTGATTTAAAATCTCTTGGTGGTTCTTTTTCCTTTTTCAAAAGGTATTTTATGGTAATTCCTTAAGATTTTATTCTAGAGCAAGAAGTATTGATATTTTCTACTATAAATCACTTTAATTTTTATACTTTTTTTTTTTTTTTGGTAACTTTGTACTATTTTTTCTAAAGGTTCAATTACTATTTATTACTATTCAGTTTTTTTGTTTTTTCAAAAATATTAACCAACAAAAATGGGAATTGTGTGCATTTAATTACTACAATAATATTTCCTTAACTTCTGGCAATCCTATTATCCTGGCCACAATTGTCCCTATATATTTATATCGAGAAGTGTGTGGTGTGTGTCTGCAGCTTTTCAGCATCCTCAGTTACTGCTGCTTTTGTTGTTGTTCTGTTTTCCCTCTCGGGGGCTAAATTTAAGTAGCAACAAATCACTTCATTGTTTGCGTGTTTACATAATATTTATACATTGTACTTGTGGGTCTCTCTCGCCTCTCTCAATCGCTCCCTCTCTCTTTAGCTGTCTCTGTTGTCACAGCGTTGTTTCATTAATAAAAATGCTTCCTCGAAAAGAAAGAAAGAGGAAAATCGAAATACAAACTCCGTCAGACAAAAAGAAAAACTTTCAGACTGCACGTCGCCAGAGAAAGCAAAAGCAAAAGCAAAAGAAAAAAAAAAGGGGGAAAACTGAACTGATTTAATCAAAGCAGACATATAAAGAGCTTAAAATGCATATAAAAGAATTCTAAGAAATGTAATTATATTACAGATATATAATCCATGAAACCTATGAACATAAATAAAGAGGTTATGGATTCTTGTGAAAACCTTCTCCTTATAGTTCCAG
The DNA here is from genome assembly GCA_018904815.1 of Drosophila ogumai. Taxonomy (NCBI): domain Eukaryota; kingdom Metazoa; phylum Arthropoda; class Insecta; order Diptera; family Drosophilidae; genus Drosophila; species Drosophila ogumai. The sequence continues at coordinate 11,191 of JAEIIJ010004395.1, forward strand.
GCATCATTAATTATTAGCTAAGCCAAGCAGAAAGATGGATGTATTTCATGTGCAAAATAATTAATTCTAATAGAAGAACAGGTGATTTAAATTGAATGCAAATGCATAACTTTGGCGATTAGAGCCAATCAACCTTTAAGCCCGGTTACTTAAACCCATAAGCCAGCATCCATCACTTGAAATTTAGTTCAAACTACTTGGCACTTTAAAGTGTGTGTGTGTATGTTCTTGCCATCCATTAACAACCCCATCAGCATCATCAACATCATCGTCATTATCCCCTTGCTCCAATCCAAGCCATATCCCCCATCGTAATCATCATTATCATCAGCCCTAATATTCCCTGCCAGCGACGTCATAAATAATGCTCCCTCTCCTCGGAAACTTAATGCAAAACATCTTCCAAAATATGCGCATAGTTTCCATAAGCTGCCAGCGGGGGGGTGCGAGGGGTGAGGTTTGGATATTTAAAGCAAAATGCATGGCATGGCATATAATGGATAAAATATATATTTTGGCCAAAGCCAAAGCCAAAAAGCGTTTAAAACCGAGGGCGAGAGGCGAGAAAAGCTATGCGGCAACACTGCGTATGCTTAATGTGCTGGGGCTGTAAAAAGAAAACCTTGAAACTTCAATGATTGCATTTCGGATTTGCTGCTGCAGCAGGAGAAAATATTACAATTTCATGCCGGCAGGCAGGCCTGCCACTCCTTTAGCTTTCGTTCGCTTCGAAGGAATTTCAGGAATTGCATTCATTACGCACTTTTCACATGAGCTGCTTTCCCAGGGCACAAAGCACTTGTGCTTTAGGAGGGGGGTAGGAGGAAGTGGTTTGGCAGTGCAAGAGGCAGAAAATCATTCCCAAAACAGGCCCAAGGGAGACCCTTCATATTTCGCTTACACTTGCAATCAACAGCAGAACTGGCTGTGAAATGCACAAATTGTAAGCCAAAACACTAGGGAAATCTCTTATTCGTAGAATCAAACACATTGTTGCATACTTTAAAAAGGGTTTTAAAATCTTGTAAAATATTTAAAGCACAAGCTGAGTTGCTTAAGGCTTTTCTTATAGCTGCCAACTTTAATAGTTGCATATACTCTTTTTTTTTCTAGTGCACTTTTTATGGTAATTCTAGGATTTCCCTTCCTGTTTTTTTTCCCTGGGAGCTTGGTCATGTGTTCCTGCCTTTTTGGCCAGCTAACAAACCTCAGGCTTGGTCAAGACCGAGGTCGTAGTCGTCGTCGTCGTCGCTGATTCCTCCCCCCTGGAAAATTGCGAGCCCCCGGAGCCTTAGCCCTCCTCCAATGAGCACCGTAGGCTTCATCATTTCCTGTCCGTGTCTCTGATGTGTCAGTTTGTTGGCCCAGCTGCAATTTGAGGCTTTTGTGTTGGCAAATGGGTAGGGGGTATGGGGTATGGGGTATGGGGTATGGGGTATGGGAATGGAAATGGCTGTGGAAATGCGAATGGACGTGGAGAAAGGTGATTGGAAATGGAAATGCAAATCATGATAATGCCGATATGCCGATAATGATGATGGAATCGATGATGTTGACGATGGCCTTTGGGCGACTGCCATTTTCAATGGGTCTCAATGCAAATGCTGACCAAATTAGTGTCAAAACGTATTGACTATGACTATATATAAATATATACATGTATGTGTGGATATATACAGACACACTGGGATGCTGTGCACTCACACTCTGGCTGTGGTTGTTAATGGCGTTGCAATTTGCATATGTATGTCAAATGCTTTCTCCCTTACTCTGCACTAAAGAAAAATGTCCGAAATTTCTTAGCAATATAAAAACGTCCAGAAATAAGACAAGATCATAATATTTCAAAATGATTATAATATATTTATAAATATAGACAGGCAAGCACACGAAATGCTGCTCCGTGTTACGTGCTTTGCTAGCTTAACTTTTTTAATAATAATAATTTTACAAAAAACCAATTTAAGTCATCATTTAATCATTTTTATTTTTAAGAAATAATACATTTAATAGTTTGTAGAAAAATGGAATATAATATATAATATATGCTCTGCTTTTTAGCCCTATGTGGCGTACTTGCTTTCGCTCTGTTTGCCATGAATTTTTAGCTAACACACTTAACCCACTTGCCACGCCCCACTTGCCACACATAGCCCACACACGTACCTCCCCTCAACCCACCCCTTGCCCCTTTTCCTTGCATACATAATTCACGAAAAATGTTTTTTGCACTTTAAGGAAAATTCACACACACACACACACACACAGTCTGTCTCATAGATGTATGTATGTATAGGCAAAAATAAAAAGCAGCAGACGAGATTGCAATTAAATTATGTAGAAATATAATTAAGACTAAAAGTGTTGCCAAATCGGGTTAGCACTGGACCGAGTGTGCTCTTGCACTCATAAAAATGTTTACCTAAAGTCGTCCTAAAAAACCACTGTTCTCCCGTATATTTAGAAATTTGTAAGAATTATTCCAGTAGAATAAATTCCAGAAAAATGCTCTTAGTTTAAGGTTAATATCTTTTTAATGCAATTTTTCTAGGAAAATAGGAAAATATTTTTATGAGTGTGTGTGTGTAGATGGTCTTGCCTACTTTTAAACTGATTTAACCAAAGGCTATATATTATATATCACATTAAAATAAGTCAGAGTTTCGGGCTAAATACAAAGCGAATTCAATAAAATTAATAGCCCAGCCCAGAGATACCATTTTCACTCATCATCGATGGCCTTTCATCTTGCTTTATGAGTTCTAATTCCCTTTTTGTCGCTGCAAATTGAATGCTGCAAATTGAGTGGCAGCAAACTTATGACTTCAGGGCCGTCTTTTCAGGCTTTTTTGAGGGGTAACATAATATACAAAGCCTTTTTTTTTTAATTTTAATAGGGAAGTGTAATGTACTCTTTTCTCAGTCAGCCTCAGACTTATTTTAAGGATAGCGAAACATCTGTAGTATCTTTAAAATATACATTTTTTTTTTTAAGGAAAGACAATGTACTAAAAAGGACTCTACCCTTCAATAAGCTTCAGGTATTTAAATTAAGGAGAATACCTAAATAATATTTGTTTAGGAAGAAAAAATAATATTTTGAAAGGGATCTAGTCCTAGTAAGCCCCATTTTTAGGTAGTTAAATTTCTATAATAGATGTCAATTATTTAATTATTAATATAAACTTAAGAAGCTGATAAAAATCACATAAAGCTGCGATATTTTTATTTCTGTTTTCTGTTCCCTCTTTTTTTACAGAAAAAAAACATATATATACATATATTTATGAGAATAGTCATAAAATTGCTTGGCTCGCAGCAAATGTCACACCGCATCCCCTTTTGTGCGCCACGCCTCTGGAAAAGTCTTTTGACAATTAAATGATGCCAACGAGAACAATGAAAGAAATAGACTGGAGCGAAGGAGGCCAGCACTGAGGGTGAGAACTGAGACAGAGCCGCAGCTGAGGCATCTTAAAAATGTTCATCTAGAAAGGGAGGGGGGTTTTCCAGGGGTATATAATATATAGCTTTATATATGTATATGTATGTACTATATATATTGGTAAGGGTGCCGTAAATGACGTTGCTTTTAGCGCCGGCCCCGGCAAACTCAATTAAATGTGACAGTGAAAATGCTTCTGCCTGTGTCTGCCTAAAAGTATGCTTTAAGTAAAAGGCCTGGCAATGGGGGGGATTCACAGAGAGGCAGGTGGCGGAGATTTCTAAATGCCAGGTGTGTGAGTGCGCTTGCATGTGTATGTGAGCGCCGTTCCATCAGCGAAATTTGCTTTAATTTTATCAAGCGCACAAAGTGTTGCATACATTCTGGTGCCAAACGAGAGGCAAAAGAAAGACAAGTTCTTTAGACACCAACTAATACTTAAATATTTATAATAAATAATAAAAAGTAATTTTAAAAAATTTCTTGAGATTAGAAAGCATCTAAAAATATGCAGCTAAATAGTTTGCAGTTAAAAAGGCGATTTCAAATCACCTGTGTAAGCACTCAACTTCTGGTTTGGTTTAAAATTTGCCCCAAGAGCGCCCCCTTAAAGTGGAATTACAGTAAGTACTCTTGATCTTTCACACTTTTTGGCCGTGTTAAAGCGAAGATGTTGAAAAGAAAAAAGGAGGCCCCACACACTCTCTCTCTATCTCTTTCCATCTGGAAGGCTTCTATCTCTTTCGCACAGTTGCGCCATCAGCGTTTTCATCTTTATCGCTTGGAAATGGCAGGCAGCAGCTGCCAATAAGCAACGATTATGCTTGTAGCTACAATCGACTGCTGCCTCCGAGTATCTGTAGCTGTGTGCCTGCCAGAGCCTGTGCCTTTGTATCTGTATCTGCGTATCTGCGTATCTGTGTGGGCGAGTGTTTGGTAATGTGCGCCGTTCGTGTTGCTGTTGTTGTTGTTGTCTGTTTGTGTGCTTGTACTAATGCCCAAGCAACAAAAATGCATGAGCACTCAAGTCAACCTCAAAGCCAATGTGTCTGTGCTGTCTGTGCTGCCTGTGTGTATGTGTGTGGGTGGGTATCTGTGTCTCCCCGTTTATCGGTATGAGTATGTGTGTGTGAGCCCATTGATAGCACTTGCGATGCAAGCAGTTACAGCCATGAAAAAGGCTGGAAAAAGAAAAGCAAGCCTCCAAGCCTGTTCACAAAAAATAAACCTCAATATAACTCCATATAATTCAATGTGTAATCACCATGAAAAAAGTTCAATTTTTTTATTTTGTGGAATTTGCATTAAATTTTTCTGTATTTTCCCTTTTGTAAAATAAAAAAAGTCCCTTTTTTTGGCCCAGTGCAGGCAACCCAGCAAAAAAAAACTGACCCAAAGGCATTTTTTTCTGGCTCGCCTTTAATGCGTGGAAAAAAGAAAATGTGGAAATGTATAAACAGAAATGAAAAGGAAATTGTAAATAAGCGGGAGACAGCGAGAAAGTAAAGGAATTTCTTTTGCAAATCAACTTTGCTGTTACATTTAAATTGGCGCAAAACATGTGAAATAGTTTAGATGAAAGGCAGCAGCAGTCGGGAAATTCTTTTCAGCAACAAAGAAAAATAGCAGAAAAAATGGAAAACATTCAGCAAGGCTTATGCTTTCGTTTTCATTTCCATTTCCATTTCCCTACTGTTTTCCTTTGTAAGGGACTTTTGCGAATTATAAGTTGAGGCGACTCCAAAAGCATATTTACGAAATAACTTTAGGCGAGTGTTAAGGCGATTGTTAATGATTGTAGTCAAGGCTTTTAAATCCCCCAGAGTTGGCTTATTCCATGAGTATAGTATTAAAGAATATATAAAATCTGTAGTTATAGATACTTCAAGTGGTTTGTCTTTTAGTTCTGTAGATACTTAAATATTTATATTTAAAATATCTTAAATATTTCCTTGGGGTTACTACAAAATTCCTATACTTTTAAAATTGATACTGCTTGTAGATATTTTCTAAAGCCTCAAAAAGTATCTTAAATACTGTGGTATTTTTCTTATTTTTCCCTAGTTATATTTTCATTTTGTTCATGTTTTCCTATAACTCCCACAATTGATATTCAACATAATTCCCCTCACGTTTCTATTGTTCCACTTTCTGTTTTCAATTCCCCGCAGGACTGCAGTTTATTTATTAAGTTATTATGCAACGAAATTGAAACAATTTTGCGCTTTTCATTTGCTCGCTGATCCAAGCAACTTAATTAGTTGATAATCATTTAATGCACTTGCCCACTGAGATTGGTGGGTGGTTTGGGTTGGCTTGGGTTGGATTTAAGTTCAGTTGCTGGTGGCTTTTCGCGGGGGGAGGGTGCTTTTCACTGGCTGTGAGTGGTGTGCGGTGAACTGAGATGCGTTGAGCAGCCACAAGGTGTGCCTGTGAGTGTGTGTGTGTGTGCATAAATTAAATTAAAATTAAATGTTTAAAAAGGCGACGACGGAAACGACGCGGAAAAGGCGAGAAAAGCTGGCGGCTCAAGTCGGGGCAAAAGGAAGTTAAGCCAAGTCAATTGCTTTTTACCTTCGGGCATAATTAACCGAGGCAGGTGATTACATATTTAATACACACACACACGTACGAGAATGCGGCTTAAAGCCCTTAATTGATCGTTATGGCCAACTATAATGTGGCCGAGGGCCCCAAAGTATGCTTAAAAAGCGCGAACACAAGTCGCCGATGATTTCTGTCAGCCATTTAAACGTTTATTTAAATTAAACTTAATGCTGAAATTAAGCCGGATGTGTCAAAAGGTGTTTTATATATATTTTTGAAGCCACAACTAAATTCACCAATGATTTTTGTAAGCCGTTGAACATTTATTAAAATTAAAAGCAAAAGGAAGAGGAGATGGAAGGACCTTTACAAATGGAAAGACATCTGAAAGTGGGCCAGCCATCGTTCTCCCTCTCTCTGTCTCTCAAAATCCGTTAACAGACACAATAAAGACCATTACACAACATCCTTCCATACATATATATATATATATTATATATATCTATACGATATATATATTCCCTTTCTACTTATGGCTTTTTATAGCACGTTGATTGCTGGTCCAAAAAAAAAAACCACGAAAACGCAAGCGGGCAAATGAAAACGAGAAAAGAAAAAGAAATTGAAAATGCCCGGCAAGCAGCAGAGCAGAATGATATGATGATGAGTGCGGGGTGCGGGGGGGAAGGAAGGGTTGTCCAGGCGAAGGACAGGGGTATGGAGACCGCCCCTCTGATAAGTAGGTGAAATCCCTGCAGGATTTCGCCGCAAACATAAAAGAGTTGCCACCACACGCAAAAACACAGCTACACCAACGCAACAGCAGTACAGTTTGTCCTAAAAGGCATCTAGATAAAACATTTATAAACATGTCCTTGCAGCATGGTTTCGAGGATACATATACAATAATTATAAGAATCATATTTTGACAATTATAAAATATTATATAATATATAATATCTAACAATTAATGTTCTTAGAATTTGTTTTGTAGTTCCTACTAACCTATATTTTTATAAAAAGACTTTATCAGTTAAAGGACATCCTTTACAATAATAAAAATACTTAGATTAGAGTTTCAAAGAATTTAATTTACTGAAAATGCTTTAAAAAACTCAATTTTTATAGTGAAATTCCCTTTATTTGCAATGTTACTTTTTTACATATATATTTTTTGAAACCAAATCGATTTGGCCTTCCACTCGCATCATCGAAATTTTGTTCGTCCGTATAAAAAAATATCATATAAAAATATTTCATCCGCCTGGCGGATGGGGAGAAGATAGGGAAATGCGTATAAAAATGGCATTAGAAATACACTAAAGCGAAAGACGCAGCAATAAATGGTGAAGAAGCCAAACAAAGAGGGCAGGAGGGGCTGTTAAGGAGGAGAAACAGGAAATAAAATTCCACTTTAAGCGTTTTTAATACAAATGCAAATACGTAAAAAAAAAAATAAAGAAAGAAACGAGAGACCACGAAAGAGACAGCTTGACAGCCGTGTGAGCGATGAGGAAAGAGACAGAAAAAGGGATAAAAAGAGACAGAAAGAGAGAGAGAGAGACGTAGACAAATGCGGTCACATTGAGGTATATTAATATATATTTCTGTTCAAGGCAGAAGCCTATGAAAGGGTTTTCCACACACTCCACGTTTCTTTTCATGATGTGACTACAAAATAAAGATGGGTATGCACTGAAAAAATAAGTTGGTTTATTTTAAAAACACTTTAAATACTAACAAAATCGAACATGCCTTTATTATTTAAAATCTAATGCCAGAATTCTATTGAATTTATTATTATTATTTTTTAATAAATAAATATTTGTGCTCTTCCTATTATTACCTTTTACTCTTTGTGCACAAGGTTGTCTCCCATGTAAACAGTCGGAAAATGGCAGACAAAGAAGCTGCCAAAGGCTCTGGGAAAATGGAGAAAAGTGGAGTGAGCTGCATGCCACAAATAAAGTGGCAGCTACAAGCCAAGAGGTGGGGAGAAAAAAAAAGATAGAAAAATAGGAAAACACAAGGCATACACAGAGACGCACAGACGAGTGCATATGAAAAAATCATGGCATAGTTTAAGGCGCTCGCTTACAGCAGCGGAAAAGGAAGAGAGACTGGGAAAAAGCGCTGCTGAAATTGCAGAAGCGGAAGTGTAATAAAGTGCAAAAGTGCAAAAAACCCCTGATGGAGAGAGTGGAGGCAGAGTCAAGTGAGATAAGAACAATGCGAAACAAGAAAAGTCAAGTGTAAGAAGTGTCACAAGTTGTTAAAAGAAAAGCCGAGGGGGCAGGAAAAACGAATGAAAAGCGAGCAAAAAGGTGAAATGTGAGATGAATTGAATTGAGCAGATGCAAAGCAGATGAGAATTTGCAAGAAAAGAAACAAGAATTTTACAACAACTAAAAGAAAATAGAAGCTTATTAAAAACGTAAAACACAAGAATTGGGACTCTGAAATAATTATTTTTCTGGAATTTCAAGTATTTAGTTAGCTTAAAATATTTAAATATAAATATATATATTTGTATCCTTTGATTTCCCTATAACTTTAAGCCTAGATTTTACTTAGAGCAGCCACAAGTGAACGAAAATTCAAGGTGGCCGGAGAGGTATAACGGAATGTGTGTCCCCGTGTGTGTCCATGTGGGCACACACAATCAAAGAAAGCGTGCAAGTAGAATGAACGGAAACGTTACTGGCACAAGGACCTCGAAAAGTATGCAACATTAAGTGTGGCAGCGTTGTCGTTGCCTTTGTCTCGCCTTCCCTCACCTCCCCCTCGCCTTGCCGCCCCGTTCACCTCTTCGTTGCCACCTTCTTTCCACCTTAAGTTCCACCTCTTATGTGCCATTTTTGCATAAGTTTCTCTAGCTGTCAATGTCCTGTGGAAGGTGGTTGGTGGGGCATACATGACTTCTCAACAAAGTTGTTTGCAATTTATAATTTTTTAGAATTTCAAAAGCAATTATTTGAATTCATTAAAGTATTTTACTTAATTAAAATAATCAAGATTAGCATTAAAAAAGCTTTACAAATTCAACTGAAAATATTTTCTTCAACTCTTTTCAAAACTATTTCGTAGTTGCAAGTTTATAAATAACTATAAATATCACAAAATAGCATACAAACTTAGGGGTATGAATCCCTAAAATAGCTACAACTTTTCAGGGCATTTCATAGTCCCTTCATCTCTTTTTTTTGTCAAAAATAAAACAACTTAAAACTTTATCCACTTCCTCTTCCCTTTCTTTCCTTTTATTGCACTCAACAAAAACAAGATGAACACAAAAAAAAGTAACAACAGCGAGACTCATTAACGAAAATGCGCAAAGGAAAATAAAAACATCAAGTTGAAGAGGAAAAGCAACAAAAGTGCTTGGAAAAGTCTCTTCAGAATAAACTAAGAATGTCTCGAGAAGAAGAAGAAGAACCAGTAGAAGGAGAAGGATAAGGAAAAGCCAAATAAAATATACAGCGAAAGAGAGGGAGATAATGGAAAACAAGTTTGCCTCACTAATCAACTTCCAAATGAACTGCAAGTCAAGTGGTGTTTTATTTTTCGTTTTCCCTCGAATTTGTTTTTGTTGTTGGTTTTTTTTTTTTCTGGGAAAAAGTTAAATTATGAAAATGTCAAGAACAATATACATGTGTCATATGTGTGAATGCCAACCACCCATACACATACGTATATAAACGAATAAATGCCAAAAACAATTTACATAAAAATATTTGTGCCAAAAAGTTTTCAACACATGAGCGAAGGAAGAGAGCACCGCGGGGGGAGTTTCCCAAAAATTTCCATATGAAAAGCAAATGTGAGGGCTTTGCGGTGGGTGCAAAAAAAAGAGGGGGAGTGAGAGTTTTTCAGGGCAAGTTTATCACTTGAAGCATCGCCTAATCAAGAGCCCGGGATCCCGAAACGCCGACCGCACAATTTACAGCTTTTTTACCCCTCCCGATATATCCTTGAGTTCTCCTCCAAGTTCACTCACACACACCCTTTTCCTATGTCTCTGGGACTGCTTTGTATTTGCTCAAGTTGAAATTTCCAATGTCAGCACACAAAACTCATTAAGAGACAACTCGTAAGACCTTTTGAAAAATATAAAAAAAAAGAAAACATTTAAAAGGGGCTACAAATTTCAGGATGAAAGGAAATTATCACAATCCTTTGGTATGTTTTTGGGGTTTAAAAATAACCTCAAGCTGGCTTAGATGGGAAATTGTGGGGGCGATGCTTAAATATTTTTAAAACAATTTTCAAGAAGCCTCTTTATTAATTAACTTTTGAAATAGATCGAATTTTGTACTTGGAAGTTATGCCAAATTCTGGGGAGATTTATTTACTTTCTCTTGTATGTATAAAATTCTAGAATATTTTTGTAGATTTTAGTTCGTGCCAAAAGTTGGTCATCACTCAACCTTTTAAGGTTTACAGCTTGAAGCAACGACCTTGGCATCAGCCCCCCTCCATCTCTAATTTCCGCGACTGTCACGCGCCCATCTCTAAGCCTCACGTAATGCCTCACGTCATGCTCACGAGTGCGTTCGCTTTGCGCTTTCGATTCAATCAATTCTTGATGTCTTTATTAATATTTATGCGATGCTGCCGACAATCTGCGTATCTGTGTGCGCGCTGGTATCTCCCTGTGCCTGTGTGTGGGTGTGTGTGGCGCCTTTACGTCAGAGGGCGGCGCATAACGCTCTTTTCCCCCCCTTAACCGCGACCTTCAATCGCACGAAAAAAATATTAAAAAAAAGTGCGTGCAATGAAAATTTTTTTAAGTGCTTTAATTTTATTTTCGGTATGAAGGGAAGAGCTGAAAAAGCTTTTGGAGTTTCGTAGATTTCAAGTAATAATTTTATTGTGTGTTTGAGAGCCTATTGCCATCTCACTTTACTAAGCCTATCTCTTTCTGTTTGTGTCTTAGCATAAATTTTGTATTCTATTTTCTTTCTTTCCAAATTTTTTATTTAGAGGAACCGCATCTCATATTTTTGGTGTCTATTTTTTTATTATTTATTTTTTTGTTTGCCTAATTCGCTTTGTAGCCATTAATGGTCACACCCCTGCCGCCGCCTCACCTTTTGGCAAGTCAGCTCACGTAGTCGGTCATTAGATCAACTTTAATGCAATGCAGTTCACGTTTTTATTTACTTAGATGTCCTCGTCCTCCTCCCTCTCTCTCTATCTATCACTCTATCACTCTCTTGCTATCATTTTCTTCCGCCTGTTGTCATTGTCTAGCTTGGCTCGGTCTTTGAGGCCGAAAGAAACAAAACGAAAGTAGGTGGATGGTTGACCACCAATGTTGGTTATCAATAAATTCACACATCGCAAAAAAAGGAGGCGAAAAAATAAAAGAAAGAGTAATTTGATCAGAATATTGAAACTTAATTTTGGTGCGGATTTTAGAAGAATAAAAGTAGCTTAAAGAAGTAAATTCAATTTAAATCAATGTTGGGCATCTATTTAATTTTAATAATAGTGTTGATAACTGTTGAAAGCTGCAAGAACTAATTTTTAAAACAGTGTTCTATAACGAATTATTTTAAGTTTAAATAAGTGTTGAATAAAAACTCTAACAAAATCATTGTTGTATTAGCACTTAATGTAATACAATTTAAAGGTTTATGCTGGCATAATCCCAAAAACAATGTTGGAAAGCTACAAAAATAGCAAAACTAAAAATAACTAAATACTACTGCTGACTGCACTATGACATTCATTCACTGTACATTCAAGTCTCCTGTGTATTTGGCTTTCCTTTCCCCACTTGGTCGTGGTCACAACCATATTCCAGTCCCATCCTTGCTCCCCTTTTCTAAATCAAGGCGGCTAGAGCAACTTTAATTGAAATCTTTGCTCTGAAAGCGACTTTATGCAATTTCAAAATACTTCCTGACCCAGGAAGGGAAACCAGGGGAGAGCTAGCTGGGAAACGGAGAAGGGGGAACTTGCTTTGGCTGCTGTGCAAAACTTTTGCCAAACAACTTTGGCTCAAAGACAAAAGCACAAGCAGTGGCAAAAAAAAAAGGGAGAAGGGCCAAAGAAAACAAGAAAATGGAGGGAAATGGCAAATGGAAATTTGTTTTCCTTTCCCAGCCAACCAAAAAAACAAAAAAAAAAAAAAAGCAAATAGAGCGGCCAGAGTGACAGTCGTTGGTCTTTAACACAGATTGATGATGGTCTCACCGAGTACAGTTTCGTCAAAAACTGACCCAAGGTGGGTAATGCGAAGGTGCGCTTTTGCATCGCGTCACGCTATATCGGTTATTGTAGATATATGGCAGAAATGATCGCCCATTAAGCCATAAAGATCGGGCAATTAACTCGGATCGGATCCAACCACATATCATAAAACGGCAGCCGATGAGCCGGCTAATTGGTTCAACAACAATCGTAATCGAGCTTCGCACTCGGTAAACAAATTGAAAAAGAAATGTCCCTAAAAATGGATTTAAGGATTCACCGGGTACAACTTTCACGTAACATTTTTATAATTTATATAATTAAAATATTCGCTTAAGCTTTAAACTGTTAGAAAGCATAAGTTAGAAGCACTAGCAATATGTTGGAAAATATGTGCCCCCAAAACAGAAATCGACACCAGACCTTATAAATAGCATTTATGGAGGGTCTGGGCTTTCCACAACCATAAAACTCAGACCCCGGCTAATAAATGGGGTTCTGTAAACTGCGTCGTTTGTCTAGCGAGTTCATTTTCGTTCTCTCGATTGTAAAAGCCTCATAATATTGGGTGCAGATATGAGGGCAACTAACTTTATAGCGATCATGAAAGCACAAAAAAAATATATAAACAAAGAATACAAAGTGAAAAAGAAACAACATAGGCAAACAACAGAATTTATCAAAGTGTATTTTTATGGATTCGGTAGCCAATGAATGTCTGGGTATTTTTATATTACAATTCCCTATAGGGTGACTTTTATTTAATAATTTGTAGTTGCTTTGGCAATTTTTATAAATGTCATTCCTTTTTTGACAGCTCCTGCGCTGGCCTTGCACATTTTCTGCATTTATTTTGCTCTTGAAACCAACTGTCCTTTTAAGACAGAGACACCACTTCAATGGCACATCCGTTTGGACAGAGCTGAAATCTGTTGAGTTTGGTTTGACATTGACGTTGTCATGTGACGGAAAACGGAAATTAAAATCCATACCTCTCATTTTGGGAAAAGAGAGAGAGAGAGATGAAAAGGGAAAGAAAAACAGGAGAAAATAGAAACACTAATAATGAGGAAAACTTACTCAAAAATAATAAAAGCAACTGAACTGATTAAAGCCTTCCATTTAAATACTTCTTCCTTTATGCAAGTATCTGTCTCTGGTTTCAACGATCTTTCTTTTCATGCCCCTGGACGATTCATTTTCATTTCGCCAAACAGTTTTATGGCTCCCCAGTAGGAAAACACACGCACACACACGCTGAGGGGAAAAATTAAAACTTTCTTCTCCACCTGAGGTGGAACAGCATAAATTTCCCATTCCGCCAAGGAGCTCGAGAAAGTGGAACGAACAGAAGGCGACCGACCTAGTTTCCCCCACCTTTCTTCGTTTTTCTTTTTTTTTATAATTTCTTAAGGAGCAACAGGAGGAAGCCTTTCTGCAAATTCTCTCAGATATTTTTAATTTAATTTCGTTCAATTATGTTTATTTCATAGTAATAAGCAGGGGGAGGTGATGCGGAGTTTTTCTCTACGTTTTGGACACACGTGGCCCGGGCTTAGAATGTTTTCCTTTGCATTTCCTTCGACGACTTTTCCTGGCATTTTGCAATTATTGCCGCCACCGCGTCTGTTTGGGGAATGTTGGGAAAAAATTCTCCTTAGACAGGAATTTTCAATGTAAATAGTGCGGGGTGCGGTTATCGGAGGATTTAATAAAGGAAGGAAGTGGTTAGAAAAGATGGGAACTCGATTTACGAAAGAGGAACTATTACTAGAAAATATTAATAAAGGATTTGTAATCAACATTAATTGTTTATAGCTTCGTAATTAAACGAATTAAAACCTTAAACGATTCATCGTTTAAAACTATCGCTTTTCTGCAAATATTTAACCTTTTGATAAGACCAACTCCAGTGTGACCTTTCATCGCATGCACCTATCGCATCGAATTAATCAAAACTTTTGAGTTATCCAATTAGCGCGCGTCGAAAAGTTTATCACCTCGCCCATAACATAACCCCAGACCTTAACCCCACAATCGGCGGAATACCCTATTTGCCGATGGAATGGGAATCATAAAACTGAGAAACGAGCGTGCGGCAGAAAGAGAAGGAACGACGAGGGACGGAGGGCTTGCGGTGAACTTCATACAACACGTAATTGCTCCATGCGAAAGAGATGGATACAGGGCGGACGAAAGAGATGGCTATACAAAGATTCGCATTGCTTACCGTTATGGAGCTTGAAGATGCGGAAAAGTGGATGGATGAAGTGGGAGGAACGGGGGGAACCGTGGAAAGTGGAAAGCGAGCGGTGGTTGGTGGGGTCGTAAAGTGTAGCAGCTGTTTAGTAGGAAGGAAAGCATAAATGAAAATCAATAAATAAAAATTTTATCGCGCGTGAGAGAGAAGGGGGGAAAAATAAGAAGCCATGCGAGGCTTAAATTAACTCACGCACACAACGCACAACAAGGATACGGATACGGTTACGGGTTACGGGTTACGGGATACGGAGGACATTTTGGGGCCAGAAAGAGATGGCAAAGTTTGTGCAGAGGCAAAACTACAAAACCGCCAAACAAAATCGATAAATTTTGCAACCACACACTGTTAGAAAGAGAAGGAGATGGCGACGTGAAAGCATGGAGCGTGGGCGCTACGCCGGGACAGAGGGAGACGGCATGCTAATGCAATTGGCCAATAAATCATCGCATAAAACTGCATAAAAATGTCAGACCACCAGGAACAAGCAAAAAAAAAAAAATATATATATGGAGCAAAAAACCCTAAGTAAAAATGTGAAATGCACTACAGAAAAAAATAAAAACCTAATGGAAAGTATAAGTGTATACATCTATAAATAAGAAGGGTTGCCACCTTCATCCCTTAAATACCTGTATTATTAAATATAATTGTATTATCCTTAAAGCTTTTTCCTTTAGTCCTTAAAATATAAGAAAAATTCTTTCTGTGCACAAATAGTGGCAAACATAAAAAAAAAAAAAACAGAGTGGAGCCGGAAAAGCCACCCCCCGCAACTTAGTCAATCACAGCTGAGTGCATCAAGCCATCAATCAATTAATCAATCACATAAATGTATGACAACAACAAGCGGCCCTCAATCGTTTACATCAATCAGCAATTTGCTATCAATTAGATAAAAGCCTTATCGGCATTGGGTCTAGTGACGAAAGCACCCAACCCCCTTTTTTATTGTATTTTTTTTTTAACCCACTGAGCACACTTCAGCATGATTTATGGCTAGAAAGAGATAGGGCTAGTGTGAGTGTTGGCGCTAGTTAGTAAACCCCTTCAAGCCCGAAACCCGAAACTTGGGAGCTACCAAAAACAATCGCGGCGACACATATTAGCCATAAATCTGTATAACACTCGCGCCCATAAATCAATATTCAAATGCTAATGGAAACAACAACATTTACCAACTATATACAGGGGGTCATAAAAGGCAAGAAACACCCAGCGATAATCGGTACAGGTGAGAAGACACTCAGACGGCGCCTAGCAAAACAAAGGCGATCGGATCGGATCGAATCCAATCTGATCCGATACGATACTTGAACCTTGCCCTTCGTTTTTCCCACCATGCGATGGCGTAGTGCAGTGTAGAAGGAAACGATGTGGTTCACAAGAATAGGAACCCATTTAAAAAGACTATTAAAAAATTATATACATTTTATAAATACATCTTTTTATTTGTTGAAAAAAATTAAACTAGCTGTTTTTTACCAGTGCAACCTCATCCAACCTACAGTCTCTGCCATAAAAATGCACTCAGTTCGAAATGCAACTATTTATAAATTTTTAACAGCCGCATAAGAATTTAATGAATGAAGACAAATACGTAAAAGTGGCAAATAAGAGCATAGTCATGGTCATAAAATTATAACCACTGCAATGATGATGATCATCGAGGCTGCATATATAGAGAGGAGGCGGTGAGACGCTTCGGAATTCCATCGAGTTGTCTTGAGGGGTTTATTAATAGCGAATACGTGACTGGAAGTACGACTTGGAATTATTGCCAATTTCATGTGTGACAGAGCAGAATATTATCCAACATTCTGTCGGCTGCAATGGAATATATGTACATACATATATGCGTATGCAGCGAAATTTAAAAAAAAAATGTATTTATCTGTGTTTTCTTTTATTTAAAACTTTTAGTTTTAAAGAAAGCACCAGGACTTTAATAAATCCCGTAACTCTTCTATTGGGGGATATCACAAATTCCTAATCAAACCTTTTACTTGGGAATTATAAGACTCCGCTCTTAAGGGAAAACTTATTCATTTACTTAGGTGAAAGGATGTTGGGTCTTATGCAAAGCAAAATGTTAACTCCGGCTTTTCAGCTATCCGTTTATTTACAATTTTCGCTTTGATTTCGATTTGCCGGCTGGCCAAGCCAAGCAGCAAATAGAATTTTGCCTTTCAAATAAATAGAATAAATGCTGGGCGTATTGTTGGGGGCGTGGCTTGAAAATCCGCATCCGAATCCGGAATCCGGGATCCGGGAAAGGGACCAAAAAGCCGGACCCGTGGTAAATTACATTTGAGAAATCAACGCGCGGCCGATGGAGTTAAACTTTTTGCACTGAAAAGCGGCAACGGGGGGCACGCCTCGTCCGCCTCCTCGTCCTTGGCGTCTTTAGCTCAATGGAGCTTCAGGAGGGCGGTCTCGGGGGCGACAGAGAGGGAGTCATTCGGATGAAGGAAAAAAGAAAGGCAATAGTCTGAGTCGGAGTCTGAGCCTGAGCTTGAAGGATGAAGGATCCCAAAGTGGGAGTGAAAAACGGGAGCTGAAAATTCAATTTGATTTGATTTGATTTTCGTTCTCGTTTTCGTTTGAATGCACAACAGAAATAGGAAAGAGGATGAGCAAGTAGTAAAAGGAGACACTAAGAAATGATATCGAATTAGTTGAAATAGAAAATAAAATAAAATAAAATAAGCAAAAGAAAATGTGAGAAGAAGAGAATAGGAGGGAGTGGAGGGGGAGGAATGAAAAGCAAAAGTTTTGTGGAAAGTTTTGGGAGATCGCAGAATTTTAGATTGTTAAAACAATTTTCATGTTTAGTCAGAATCCAAAGAAAAACTGAGCACTTTAAGAAATTTCAGATAATTTTTAAAGTAATAAATTTAAAAAAATTATAATAAACAAGGTTAATTATTTGTAAAGTATGTAATTGAGGCCTAGAAGATATTTTAATACTTTAAAGATCCCTATACTTTTAATAATTATAAGAATTATTATTTGTTTAATAATCACCCATCTTTATTAAAGATAAGACAATAAATTTGTTTTTAAAGAGTTCTTAAAAGATATTTTACCAAATACCTGACCCACATTCGGTATTCGTGTCCACTGTGCACCACAAATATTGTTAACTAGTGTGGCAAATTTTATTAGGCATTTTTAACACATTTCTTATCAGAGGCACACATAAAACAAAAAGGAAAAAAAAAAGAAAAAGAAACCCCGACACGCGACCAACTTTTGAGGCTAAAAAAAAGCGACAAATAATCATAAATATGTTTGTATGTATTTAAAAAAAAAAAAAAGATTTTCCATTCAGTTGCGAAGCAGTTGCTATTGTTTTTCCTTTTTTTGTAATTGTTGCGCTGATAAAAATCAACAGTCGCCGGCGCCAGCGTCAACGTCGGCGTCGACGTCGCAGTCAGCGTCATTTCGTGCCGGCGAACAAAAAAATTGTATTTTTTTGTTTGTTTGTTTTTTAGATCCACTTTTGTTGTTGGGTTTTTATCGCAAACACACTCTCACACATTTTGAAAACTGTTTTAAACTGGGCCGTCGCAATTAATTAAAATTAAACATTAAACATTTACCGAAAAGGTGTTGCTGTAAATTGGTGATATTTTGTTCTCTTTTAGCTTTTTGTGGCTGCAAATATTTACAGAGAAATAATAATTTGTGTGATATACAATTACTTTAATTAATTAATGAATTGTATTGTGCATTGTTGATATTTGCAGATGTTTTTAACTTGTTTTTGAGTATTTGTTGAAGCATTATTAATTGCAGAACATTGCCAAATATTTTCCTATTATTTAAATTGATTTATTTATCCTAATTGGTTTAGAGAGCTTGCTTTTGTTATCCTTCGCTCTCATTCTCTCTGAGCCTCCTTTTCTCCGCCCTCTTTCACTCACTCTCTCTTCCCACCCCTCGCTTTCTCTCTTCCACTCCTGCCTCTCTTTTCGTCTGTTTTGTTTATTTGTCTGTTCCACTTGTTTTTCGCCTCTTTTAGCACTTGTCCCCGTCCGTTCGTACTTTTTCTTATTCTCGGCTAATATTATGCACACATTTCAGATTTTTTCGGCCTTTCCGCTTCAATTATGCTGCGTTATATTAACTCGCGATTTTTTGTTTTTAGTTCGTTGTTCCGGCCTGCTGCGATTTTCGGTTTTTGCGAAATTTTTAAGCAAATTTTCTGTGTGCCGAGCGAAGAGCGAACGAGCGAAAGAACGAGAACGAGAACAACTGCCGACCCAAACGTTGTTATATGATGAAAACGAAAACGAAAACGCTGCGCTGCCGCTGCTCTGCCACAGCGGCGCCGACAGAGCCGCCGAAAGCAGCGTCCGGAGCGGCGACGGCGAAAACGAAGCAAAGCGAGACCGAAGGCGAAAAAAACCGAAGCGAAAAGCGAATTGAGGCGAAGGCGAGCCAGCTGAAGCCAAAGCGCAGTGGAAACGCACACAGAGGGGGGCGTGAGGGGGACGACACTCGCCAAAAAAAGATTTTAAATATCTATATATGAATATATAGAAATAAATAGCAAATTGTACAGACAGAATATATCAAAATAAATAAAGCAAGAGAGCTAAAGAAGAGCGAAAACAAGCCGTTATTATAGAAAATATATAATAACAAACTTAAAAAAAGTACTGATTTAAGTATAATTATACAAAAAATTATATAATTATATATAATAATGTAAATAATTTGATAATTACATTACACAAAAATGGATATGGTATCCGAAAATAGTAGTTATAAGTTAAAATCCACCAAAATTTATATAAATTATCACTTGTTATGGTTTGATAATAAAATTAAAATATATTATCAAACTGCCCCCATAATTTCTCTCAGTTGTCGCCAAAATAGGCGCCATGCGTGAGAGACAGAGAGCGAGGAGATGCTTATGCTTAGCCTAATGAGCGACCCCCGACAGAGCAAGTGAGAGAACGAGAGAGAATAGGCCGAGCGGCAAGAAGAAGCACAAGAGGGAGCTCGGAGGAGCACTTGGCAATTGAAATTGAAAGTTGTAATGAGACGGCGACTTGAGATTCATCATCAAACAGCTGCCGCTGACGCCCCTCTCTTTTTCTAACGCCCACTCGCGCCCTCCCACCCACCGCTTTAAGTCCTGTCTCTTTCGCGAGAGCTCTCTCCCCTCTTTCTCTTTTTTGGGCAAACAGCGGAAATCCAATTACAAGCAGAGCAGGCAGACAGAGCGCCGTCTTTCTTCTTCCTTTTTCTGTTCCTTTTTTTTGTTGTTTGTTTTATTATTTTGCCTTTTTATTTAACTTCTTGCACAAGTACAATGACTCAAAAAAAGTGACAGAAAAAATTCAACTGTGCAAAAACAAAAATAAACAAAAAAGGGGGAAAAAAAAACAGCAATGGGGACTTTTAAATTGTTGCTCAGGGAATTCAAAGCAGACACATGTAAAAATCTGCATACACATGTAAGCACACATGTGTGATTTATGCAGCCATAAATTTCGTGTCAAATTTCGCTAGCTTTTTTTATGAATTAAGCCGGCAACGTTGATCGCTTCTTTACTTTTTTTTGCAATTAACTGAAAAGCTCAATCAATTTAATTGCACATTTTACGAGATTAATTAACAGGTAGAGTGAGGGCTTGATGTTAGTTTTAAAATAATAATAGTAAAAGGCATAAGTACAAAATCAATTCATTAATATTCAGCTTGCCTTTTATTTAAACAAAAGTAAATTAAAACTAAAATGAATTTATTATAAAAAAAAAACCCCAAACCAAAAATGAATTTTTTAACATACTCTTGTTTTGGTTTAAAAACTTTTAATAAAAACCAATGAATAATATTTAAATACTGCTCTTGCTCTTTAGTGATAATGAATTGAATATTTTTATAAGTTTATTTTTTTTGGGATTCCATAAGGGTTATATAGCATTTTCGCTAATCTTTCGGCAGGCTTCTCTTTTCCGTTTATCACATGTGATAAAAATATATATAAAAACGACAATAGCCTCGAATTTATTTGCTTTTCTAGGGGGGCTTTCGGTGGATTCTACAAAGCGTACCGACTCTTTGGATTCTTATCAGACATCGACAACAACACCAACAATGTTCTTATCAGAGAAAAAAAAAAAAAAACAAAGACAAAAACAACAATGCAGGGCACCTGTCCGCTTCAGGGACCGGCCCCCCTACAAATATAAAAACAAGTTATAGTAGTGACCCGATCGTTAATACAGAGAGATGCTTAAATCTATCTCGTAATAATATTAACAAATTGTGATTTATTTAGAGGTTTGAACCTAATGATCTTGGTTAATTATATAAAAATATATTTAAAGTTATAATTTTATACTTTTAGCAGATCCACTTTCCAAATTTCTCCACAAACACAGCTGTTTTCAATCGAAAATCCACATTAACTTACCGATCCCATTATATGACTTATCATAAGAAAATTGGACATTATCGACTTACCTATAAAGAGAAAGGGAAATTAGAGGGTAATTAGTAAGGTAAAAAAATATTATAGGTAAATAAATAGTGAGGAGCAGTTTTTGGGGTTATCAAATTGAAGGAATTTATATATATTTTATAATAATAATTTTTATACATATAAACATTGTCAACTTTGAGATTCCACTGTAGCGCATCTTAAGCTACCTTAAAAGTTACCAATTTCAAGTGGGGGGGATATATGGGGTTGAATACTCTTGGCTTCTTATTGAAAACATTGTTGCTTTTGCTTACTTTTCGGGGTTCGGGGTTTTT
Organism: Drosophila ogumai; assembly: GCA_018904815.1. Taxonomy (NCBI): domain Eukaryota; kingdom Metazoa; phylum Arthropoda; class Insecta; order Diptera; family Drosophilidae; genus Drosophila; species Drosophila ogumai. The sequence continues at coordinate 32,421 of JAEIIJ010004395.1, forward strand.
TGAGGTTTGTGTTAGCTTTTTATTTTCTTTTCTGTATTTCTGTATTTCGGAATTTCATTTGTTGTTTTGTTTTCGGTGACAAGTTGAGCAGATTAACATTTTAGGCAATTAATACGAAGGGAAAATAACGGGCGTTAAATGCTAATTGCCGAGTGAAAAAATAAAAATAAAATAGAAGGGAATAGGTGGAGAAAGCACCCCCAACGAGGGGGAGTGTGTGCAACCTTGAACTTTGACCTCGCAGCATTCTAATCTGCGCCTAAAATTTGATTGCCCTAAAAGAAAAAAAAAAAACAGAAACAGCAAAAAAAAATGGAAAGCTTTCTCTTCGCTGCCGACGTAGCTGCCCGCAGCAGCAGAGCCACCTGAGCAGAGCCTTCTTCTTTCTTGTATTTTTCTTCATCTTCTTATTTCTGCTTCTTATTCCTCTTCTTCTTGCGTCCTCTATTGCCCCCTCCGCCCCAAAGTTGACGTGTGACGACAGTGGGCGTCCCGTCTCTCTCTCTCTGTCTCTCTCTTTCTGTTCTGTTGATTTCTGAAGGATATATAGCAAGGATGGCCGAGTAATAATTAGTCCCAAGTGGGTTTCATAGCAAGCAGCTTACCGCTGGATAAATCATGAAGGCGGGGCGCAGAGGAGGAGGTGGGGGCGGGGCGCTGGGAAAAGAGGAAAGGATAATGGTCGCCAGGACATTTCGCCTCGGTTGCTGATTGGAATGCGTCTCGAGTCGAGTATTTGCTGGCAAATCTAGTCGTAATTGAGTTAGTTCATTAATCCGCACACACACACAAAGATATATTCATTTTGGATTCATTTAGTAATCATCACCGCTAATCTTAAATCTTAGATTCACATTCGGTGACACTGTACTAATTCAAGTCGGGAGTTTGCTTGAAAATCCTAATTTAGTTACTTTATCTAAATTTATTCATTTTCAGTTCATTTTCAGTTCATTTTCAGGTTATTTTATATTCGTTTGACCTCTTTTGGCAATCATTTTGAAATCATTTAGATTCGTTTACCAGTTCAAATTTAAGCTTCTGAATCCTACAAGATTTTAAATACATTTATTATCAATTTCGATCCAAAAAATAATAAATAGATTGCTCTCATATTAATGAATATCCCATAACCCACCCAAGTAATCGTTTTCCGTGCTCTGATTGATCCTCTTGGGTTATTTCATCTGTAGTAAGTTATTCCCACACATGCGATCGTGTGCTATCAAAATTGCCTGCAATTTCAGTTATTATTTTCACTCTTTGCCAATTTCTGTTTTGCTCTTTGTTTTCATTTTGTTGTGGTTAGATAAGCTTCGCTTTGCATGGGGCCCTGGTCATGCTTTATTAAACAAACGGCACAGCCCGACCGGGTGGCAGCAGCAGTATAGTTTATGAATAGAATTCTAACAACTTAATTATAGATATCGTTGCAGAGAAATCAAACAATTTGTTTTGAAAATTGTTTTCATGTCAAAATAACACGGATTTGTAATAATAAAAAGTATTTTAATGTTAATTATATTTTGCACAAACAACCTATAAGAATAGGTAGTATCTGTAACGATAGTCAATTTTTCAAAAAATTCGATAGTTTAGGTTGCAAATTTTGTAAGGAAAATTTAATAAATAATCTAACTAAAAAGAAGAATTCTCTTGATAACTGATATTGATAATGTAAATAATGTACAACAAAAAATGTTGCGGGATATCTTCAATAACAATTCCATATTTTGGCCGATATCCGATAGTGACAATTTACAACCTGATAACGATAGTTCCGATTCCCAAACACAGAAGGAAATGCGGAATATCGATAAAGTATACCCGATATTTTCCTCTATAGATGAATTTTAGAATAATCTAAAGGAGGAAATAAAGTATAAATATCCCCGATAACTAATCTTTAGATTTTTTCGATAACCGATAACTGATATTCTCACCTAGAGGGCGAATTGCGGAAGTTGTAGCAGCAGCAGCAAAAGGAGCACACCATATACACCAGGAAATTGATGCTGCCGCACCACGTCGACGTCGAAGTATTACCACTGCCGCAGCCGCTGTTACTATTGCTGCCGCTGCCTACGCCAACGTTGCCCGTAAGCGTGGCACTGGAGCTTTCCTCGGTCGCAGCGCTGCTGCTATTCTGCCGGCTGCTGCTCTCCTTTCTCTCTCCTTTCTCCCGGTCGCGACAGAGCTCAAGGCCCGCGGCCGCTGCGATGATCGATGCGGCCGATGACTTCCGACGTCCTGCGCTGCCGATGCCCGCTGAGGCAGAGGCCAAGGCAGCGCTGCTCTCGGCTGTCTTCTGTTTAAGGAACTTGGTAAAGCGGGGGGCGTGGCCCTCTAAAGCGGGTGGGGCGCTGCAGGTTGAGGGCTTGCGCTCACCCGCTGCCTGTGTCGATGTTGAGCTCGCTGCTGCTGCTGCCGCCGCCGCTGCTGCTGCTTTCTTTAACTTTTGTTGATCATCCACAAAGGAGATTTGCTTCCACTTTTTCTTCTTCTTCACCTTGGCGGTGGCTTTTTGCAAGTGTCGGGATCGTGCCGCTGCTGCTGCTGTCGCTGCTGTTGTAGTTGTTGTTGAAACAGTAGTTGTTGAATGAAGACTTGTAGCTGTTGTTGTGGTTGTTGCTGCTGCGGCTGCTGCCGGCGTTGGCGTTGGACGCGCTGCAACGGCGACGTCGGCGTCGGCGTCGTCGTCACTTTTGGCCGCCAGTTCAAAAAACTTTGCCGCAAACACTTACATGCACCAACACATGCAAAATGGGTAATGCACACAGACGGCGCAGCCTCGCAAGCATACACACACACTCACGCAGGCTGAGCGCTGCGTCGACGTCGCGGCGGCGTCGGCATTTGTTGGTGTTTTTTGTTGTTGTTTTTTTTAAAAGTTATTGTAAATTTTATAAAGAGATCTTCGAAGGATTTATTTATTTTTTAGTTTTAGTTGAATGTTTCGGAGTTTATTGTTGAATTTGTTGAATTTTTTTTGTTGTTGTAGAGTTCCTTATGTTGTTTTTGGCTTGTAGAATTCCGTTAAATGGTTAAGCTCTTTTTTTCCAATCAAAAATCTGACTTTGACTTTCTTTCTTAATTTTTTAAGTTGAGTTTGGGCGGTTTTTTGTTTTCAACAAGTTGTTATTTAAGCTATTAGGTTTGCTAGTGTTGGTGTTGGTTTAACTGTCGTAATAAATTCTTGTTGGAGTGTGTTTATATACATTTTAAATATTTATTTAATAGTTGGTGTTAGTTTTTAATTAAATTCTTTTTGTTATTTGTAAAATTTGTCAAGACAACTTTATTGATTTTGTTTTCAAATTATGTATAAAAGCAATTGTAGAACTTTATCCAATCTTCTGTGGTTTTCGGTGTTTTTAATTTGCTATTGTTGATAAATGCTTTGCAAATAATAATGCTTATTTTGCCATGTTTGTGCTAAATTTAAGTGATGTATTTTCCTTTATACTCTTTCTTTCGAGTTTTTACACTGTACTATATTTAACTTTCTTGTATTAGTATTTACTCTTTTAAGTTTTAATTGGTTTTTTAATGTTTATTTTTCTAAGCTTTTCATAGACCTATGAATTTAGGGAGCTGCAGTAAGTCAGGTAATGACGCTATTTATTTATTTGTTTATGTATTAATGAGTTGAACTTTGATATTGTATTACTAGCGGGTTTGGCATAACAAAGCTATCTTAACGGCTTTGTTTAACACATTTTGTTGTTATTTAACTTGAGCATGTTGTGTTTAACTAAGGTCACTATAGGGATTTTCTGGGATACACATTAATGGCAATAGGTTTGATTTATTTTGCATGAACTCTTCTTTTTTTTCCAACAATTAGAATTATAATAATAGAGTTAGTGTTTTATTGTATTGTTAACCAGGCTATTTTCATTCATTTATTGCTTCTCCATGTGTGTTGATTATTGTTTGTTTTTGCCTACATTTAGGTTATGCTTTTGATTTTCTTATTGTCTCATTTTGTATTTGCTTATTTGTGTTTAGATATTTTACACAGTTTTGTTGATTTGTTTTTAATTTGTTATGAATAATTCGATTTGTTTATTGTATTTTCGCGGAAGTTTATTTATAGGTCGTTATTTAAAACTTTGGCAAATTTACGTTTGTTTTTGTTTAAATTGGAAGATTTGATGGCTTAATTTTTGGTGATTTTTCTTTGTTTTGCTGCTTAGTTAAATTTTGGTTTTACCTGTATTTTGTATGTTTTGGTTGGAGGTGAATTTCGTAGCACCTTTTAACTGTGTTTTGGAGCTCTGCTTGCCAGATTTTTGATGGTATTGTTTGATTATGATATTTGTTTATGGAACAACTTCAGTTTGCGCCCTAATTTATTGGAATAAGTGTTTGGGTGTTTCGCGTTTTTGTTTTGTAAATCGCTTATCATTTGCGCTTTTATCTGTTATCTCTTATCTTTGGCTCCTGGCTTTCTGTTTTCTGCTTTCTGCTTTTTCCGTCTGCTTTTTCTCTGCTTTTATGTAATTTACAACCGCCGGCTCTCTGCTGCCGCTGATGCCGCTCTGCCGTCTGTCTCTCCTTCTGCTGCGTTTTGTTATTTTCTTCTTTTTTCGTTTGTTTTCTTCTTTCTTTTTTGAGCACTTGAAAAAAAGTGAAGCACAACAACAAAAAAATGCCTTTGTTTACCGAATATTTTGGCGATTTTCACGTATTTTTGCGATTATTGTGATTGTGTCGGCGACGGCGTGCTATTATGAATATTATGTATTATTATTATTACTTTTATTATTAATTTTTGTTTGTTGTTTAGGGTGGCGCGCGCGCACACACACACATGCACACACACGGCGTTGGGCGATAGGCGGTATGCGATATTAGCGATATGCGGTGTGCGATAGGCAATGCTTGGTTGGGGGTTTGGGCAATAATAAACAATTGCTCTTCAGCTCCGTTTTTAAAAACACATTTTAGTTGATGCTGCTGCCATTGGCTTGGAGAGAGCATGTTTCCGTTCGATTATTTTGGGCTTTAAATAAGGGGTTTTGGTTTGTTAAAACATAACATAATGTATAATTTACAAGTGCCTACTACATAAAAACCATGCTGATTGAGCAACGGAAGAAACAGCTGATGAAACAGCCATTTTTTTATTTGTTTTTACATTACATTTAAGCCCCGAAACCGACTAGCATCATAGATAATTTAATGAACTTTATAAAAAAAAAAAAAAACAAACAACTTTGAATGTAAACAAATACTAGTATTTGTTATTTCTTCGGATGGCAGTGGGCAACCGTCAACCGACGCGGCAGATTATTTTCTCCTTGGAAATTCACGAAGTATTTTCCGCGGTTCCGCCTTCATTCAGTGAAATTTTTTTTGAACTGGAAATTTGAACTTTGCGCGCGCTTTCTCTCAAAGTCTACTCTCTTGGGTTCGTCGGCGCTCGGCTAAACGCACGAAGCACTGGCAGAACTATCTCTCTGCTCTGAAACTCTCCACGGTTCTCCCTCATTTGAGGTGAACTCCCGAAAGCACTCCCCGGCGAATTTTGAAACTCTCTTTCCAAAAGACTCGATCGCTAGGGGTGAAACAGGTCATTGAACCATCGGTTAATCAAACTCCTCCTATTTTTCAGTTTTTAAATGAAGTAAGCCCCCCAAAAAGAAGTTATTGGAGTTATGGTATTGACGATTACATTAATGTATCAAATAATTTTTGAAAAGATCGATAAATCGATCGATAAATATACACTCATACAAATGATTTCCTAAAACTAATTAAACACAATCAAAAATTAATAAAAAAAAAAAATGTTCTTAATTGTAGAAAATGATTCCTAGTTGTAGGGGTAATGCTTTTTAGGACGATTTTTCTTAGATATAGAAAAATATTTTTATTTGTGTATTGTAAAATAATTTAATTGTAAAATAACAATTAAAATTAAAAGTTTTTATTTTAATTTTTTTTTTTAAAGGACTCCTACAAGTGATATGAAGTTAGACTCAACTATAGCCCCAACTAGTCAGAAACAAAATCAGTCGATATTGTCCGCCTAAAATCCGCAAAACTATAATTTTTAATATCACTAACGGATTAAGGACAATATTTTGCTATAACGACCTTGCCCTTCGACAGATCCAGAGAGAAAAAGGAGAGAATTATTCACCTCGCCCACCGACTGCGACGCCGGCAGAGGAGCAGAATTCACCTTGCACTCGGCTTTTAAGAGCGCTCGCCAACTCGGTATTTCGAGAGAGTCCACCAGAGAGGGCGAGAGAGAGTGTGTTGCAAAAAGGGGGACAATGCGGGGGCGAGAAAAGCTAAAGCACGCCTGCGGAAGCTGTGTGGAGACCGAGCGACGCCGACTGCAGCGCAAAGACGCCGACAGCGACGACGACGCTCGTCGAGTACCACTTCGAAAATTCGGGCATGCCCGATTTTCACATTTATTTTTGATATGTTATAGATTATTTGTTATATCATAACTAAAACAAATAGTACTAGTAACAATATCATATCAGAATAATTAATTTGAAGACTATAAAAAAAAAACTATTAAGTAATGCAAAATTAAAAAAAAGGGATACAATTTAATTTTTACAGGAATATAAAATTTACACATTCGTTTTATTTTAACTTAATTTTTGAATTCCTTTCTAGGGTATTTTAGTATTCGGTTTGAGGGCCCCTTAATTGTTCTACTGAATGAAGTGCGCAAAAATAATAGTAGACGCCGGCGAGAGTGACATGTGCCATGCTTTTTTTCGGAACTTTAAACTTAGCCTAGCAAACGAAGCAAAAAAAAAAAAACGATTGAAACTAAGCAACAAAACTTAGCACAGCAATTGGCCGGAGTTTCCAACCGAAATTCGCCGCGACTTATCGCTTATTTATTATTATTTCGGGTGTATTTTTCTACTATTATTTATTGTTTGCCGGACCGAGACGGGCGGCGAGAGCGTCTGATGGTTTTTCGGCTCTCGCCGCAATTTCCTTCTCTTTTGCGCAGAAAAGCTGCGCGTTCTTTATTCCAATTAGCTCTCTTTTGGCGTCGCGCTGCCAGCGTCGCCGTGGCTTCTTATCAGAGTTTGTTGTTACTGATGCTATGGCTTTTGTTGTTGTTGTTGCGCACTGCACTTGAAAACTTAATTTACGCATCTTCTGTTCTTCTCAGTTGGCATTTGCATTCGATTATTCTTGACCAAAATCGAAAGCAAAGGCTAATGCCAATACTAATACTAATGCCAATAAGTAAGCTGGGTCAAGTGATGGGTGCGACGACCGCGAAGCCGGCAGAGGACCAACTGCAGCGACAGCGGTCGCAGCTGCGGCGAACTCAAGAGGTTGGCGTCTTGACTAAATATATATAAATAATGTGATTTTGTCGGATTTAACTAGGACAATAGGGGATTTAAGGCACAACTAAAATAAAAATAATAAATTTA